>WIPJ01002361.1:199762-216844 GCA_018155075.1 Cassiopea andromeda | reverse complement strand
GGGGGGGGGGGGGGGGGTTAGCAGCAGAAATTTGACGACAGGCTACGGAATAATCCAGAATTACCCGACAAACGATGATCGATTACCGACAAACGATGATCGATTACCGACAAGCGATGATACTGACAAGCGACAGAGTTACTGACGGCCTCGGCAAAAGTGGGGTGTAACACCCCACACCCTCACTTCGGCAGGCCCCTGTACACAACTCTGTTTGTGTGTTTTTGTGCGTGCACGGACGTAATTAGCAGATGATTATTGGAGGGTGTAGGATGTGAAGGTTGTTAAATACCACGCCCTTCAGGTGCCTGAATAATGAAGCCACGCAATTTTCTACTTCATTATTCTCCTATTTTAAAACTTATTATTTGCTGTAAAAACCTCAAGGCTTGTTTTCTGAAAAGCAATCATGCTGCGACCCAAGGAAGAGCAGCTTTTTAATTTTTTGCTGATAGTGCATCGTGCCAAAGCATTTATTTATCCTACTTATACTTACGAAAACAGCTAATTATTTGAAGTTAACGACTGGTACGAAGATATTGTAGAGCGTACTGAATGGAAGGACAATATTGCAGAATTTACTGAAAGATATGATAGCATTAAGGGTTGTCACACCCCCATCATCCTTCGCTAAATCCATCTGTATCTGTGTGTATTGTCTATATCTGTCTTTCTCTGCCTATGCGTCTATTTTATTGTTTATAATTAATTTTAAACATTTTAGAGTTTGCTGAGCGAGAAGTATGGATTTCGACCAATTCCGTCTAGCATTGCCAAAGAGGAGTTTAGATCCATCTCATCAGCTATTAAAATAGAATCTGAATTTGAGCTTCTGCTGTCGTGGTATCACCTTGATGAAAACCACAAGCCTCCTGTATATGTCCTTCAGCCTATTAGCTCACGCATCCCCAACTTTATCAACCACACTGACGATTCTGCGAGGGAGAAAGCTGTCAATAAGTGGCATGAAGCAATGTCGGAAATCTCTAGAATTCTGCGGTCTGCCGCTTCTCTTGTCGTTTTTGGAAAAGAAAAACGGAAATATTTTGCTTCTAGTAAGGCGAATTTACTCATTTATGCAATGTAGTTTGGTTTGAACACTTTCAAACCTATTCCAATGATCCTTGTTTTTGTTGAATTTCGAAATTTAGAGCTTGTAGCCTATTTCCTTTTCTCTGTTTTGTCATTTGTTATATTTTGCTTTGAAACCATTGAGAGTTATCAGGCGGCGATGCGCCTCTTTGGGGCGTTGGGGGTTGGCGATGCCCCCAATAGTGTTGGCTGGTCAAAAGTCAACTATGCTGCAAGATAGTTGGCCGTTGTGTTTTCCGTGACTTTGTTTTAGTAACAGTATTTGGTCAAATGGTCAAAATGTCCCCCCCCCCAAACGGGAAGTGTCTTGGCACATCTCTAGTATCAGGAATAATAGTTTGTCCACTTAGTTTTCGCTAGTACCTGTCCAAGAAATCTACGTTTGCCTAAAGATGGGACAAAGGACGCTTTCTTTATCCTAGTCCGCTCGATTATTCACTTTTATTGTCCTTGTTAAACCATAGTGGCCAGATATTTCTTCTTTAATTACATGATTAGGTAAAGTGTAATTGCTTGATAAACATTGTCATTGATAATATAAGTTAATTCGTGTATTCATTCAGTTTCAGAAACTGAGTTGCAGAAAGGCATCATTGGGACAAATGATTTAGTTTACGGATGTTGGTGGTTTAAAAGAAGCATTGATGGTATCAAAGAGGCGACAGATGAAGAAGCAGCTAAATATTTAGACGATAAAGATGATGACAGTGAGGAAGCAGAGACTTGTTTGGCAAATCTTCACAACCGCTTATTGAACAAAATGAACCAAGACAATATCAAAGAATATCATGTAGATTGGAAACCAGATGGTATGTTTGTTTATGTGTAGCATTATGCCAACGTTGAGAAGCTGAGTAGTAACTTTGTATTACAATAAACTTTTTTATAAGAAAATCGTTATTTTGCCTGATCCTCAATTTTCTTAAATGTGCCCGAAATTGAGCCTGAGATTTTCTTAGATGTTTCTTAACTTTTACTGAAATAAACTGGCTAGAGTGGTTTACACTTTCGTTAGTAATATTGTATACATGAATTTGAATTCCATCTTTAACATTTTGAATGCAATTACAAAGAAATACCCGATGTTTTGCATATAAAAGCACTTAAGTTTGGAAATTGAGCCTGGTGATTTTCTTACGATTTTCTTAAGATTTTTACGATTTGAGCCTCATTTTCTTATAAACTTTTTTCTTATAAAAACACGTGTAATGAATTATATGCATTATATGACAAAAATTTATTTGAAATTGTAAGGTAGAAAGTTACATCAATGTATGTGTGGGATTTTTAGTTTTTGGACGTAGGGCTACTTTGGAACTTCTTTATTAGAACAGGCCTTAGTCTCTTGCTTTGATGTAGAGAAAAGCACAGAGAGAAATCCGTATAATTCATACTAAGGAGCACATAGCTTTGAAATAATTCTAGGTTTTGAATATTGCTAAAGTATTTATGCTAAAAATTCGCAGTGTTATTCAAATTCAAAATTCAAATTCAACATTCACAGAAGAAAGTGTTATTCTTTCTGTCTCAAGGAATAAGCATTGAAAATGAAGACCACGCGTCATATTTGTCAAAACTATGTCATGATGTTTATGATTCAATATCAAAAGCAGTGGAGAAGAAAATCCAAGAGAGATCACAGACTGAAGTCAACTTGGCAGTTTATGAAGAAGTGACACAGCACGTTACATTTGCGAAAGCAAGATGTAAAACTTTCCATGGTCGAAAAGATGAATTGGAAAAAATTCGGCGCTATCTCGAAGGTGAATGATATTTTTTGTTTATACTCTGTTAAATATAAAATTGATGATTTAGTATTTCGCATTTCGTGCTGTTTCTTAGATCAGTTTTCCTTCTTTGTTTGAATGAGTTAATCTTTCCTTCATTAGCTCACCATCGGTCTTAGGCCCTAGTAACTTCTTAGCTGAAGCTTCTTGTTGAACATTATCATTTTCTATACGAATATTCATATAGTTGAAATTAGACGCTATATTTTGGCAAAAGGTATCGCTGGGACACCATCAACCTTGAGGAAGTAGCCTCCATGGTAGTAATGCAAATGAACGAGAGCGCAATTTGTTGATCAAACTTCATCTCGATTTCAGGTTCAGAAACATGTCCCTTAGTCGTTTATGGTGAATCTGGCAGTGGCAAGACTTCTATTTTGTCCATGGTGCTAAAATCATGTCAAGAGTGGTGTTTTGACGATAGTGCGTTCATAATCAGACATCTTGGTATAACTCCAGATTCATCTCTGCTTCGAAGGCTATTGTCAAGTCTTTGTCAACAAATTGCTCTGCTGATTGGCCAGAATTATGATGCAAAACAAAGAAAAGTGAATGATTGCTACTATCTTTTGTTTCATGAGTTTTGTGTTGCTTGATCCTTCTTGAAGATTACATTGAATTTTGTCAACCTGTGTGTATGATGATGTGATTAGCTTCATTTATAAATAAATATAGATCCGGCGTTGTATTCAATGATTCTGCCTATAATTTCATTGCACATTTATTTTTCATTCAGAAACTGTGTTTTGAAATTTCGTCTTCTTATTAGCTGTTTGTTTCCTTAGTGCTTTGGGTAAGATATCTTGTTGCTGCGACTACATTTGCAATAATATATAGACTATTTGGTACCATGTCACCCTCTGCTACTTGAAGCAAAGTCCAGGATATAGGATGCACAATATACCTGATAAAAATTGCTGCAATACTTGCCAAAAGTCCCTGGGACATTTTCAAAAAATTATGAAAAACTATAGCTTTCTCAGCATTTCATCCAACACGCCTTGATGCACCCCCCTTCCCCAGACGAAATTGATTTAAGTATCTTCTGATTTTGACTACTAGATAGCAAGTGCAATTCTCCTTTGGTCACCGAATTAATTGCAAATTGCACTGCTGAGAAACATCTGTTTGTATATGAGTGTGCATTTGAACTAGTAGTTAAAGAGCTGTATGTTTTTCCCTTTAGATGGTAAAAGTGTTGGCAGACGAGTTTTTGGATTTCCTTCACTCAAGTAAAACTCACTTTTCAGCTGAGAGCCCTTTGATTATCATTCTTGACTCGATAGATCAACTATCTCCGGAAGATGGTGCATTCCAGTTAACATGGCTGCCGACAAGATTACCACCATGGGTAAAAATGGTGATATCAACGATTTCGAATGATGACTACAATTGTTATGATAATCTAAAAGGTCTTATTCCCGAGAATCTTTTTGTCAAGGTCCCGCGTTTGCCTTTGGATGATGCAGTTCGTATTGTCAATGATTGGTTATCGCTCAACAAGAGGATTCTAACCGAAGGTCAGCGAAATATCCTCCTTGATTCCTTTCAGAAATGTTCTTTGCCAATATTTCTGAAGGTGTCATTCGAAGAGGCTTTAAGATGGAAATCTTATACACCCATAGATGAGATCAGATTGGAATCATCTGTCAGAGGTTTAAATTCCTTTGAGTTTTCTTCATTATTTAGTATTCTTTAATTTAGATTTCCCAGCTTATCTGCAGGTCCACCGAAAGAATTCGGAGGCTCCAGGCCAAAGGAAAAAGATGAGGCCCCCTTCGAGTGAAGCGAGCAGAAAATTTTCATGGTCTAGAAGTCAACTACGGACAAATACTTCTGGTTTACTTTATGAGGCCCCTTGGACCTTGAGGCTCTGGGGAAATGTGCCCCCTGCCCCCCTCTCAGCGACCCTACTTAGCTGTACCATCATTTTCATTACCTTCCCTTGTCATTAAAGCTTTAATTCTCAGATGCTACGCAATTGTACTAAGCAACCTTTCTCCTTGATAGCTAGGAGCCTCTGAAATGTTATAATCAGCTAGGAATTTTGATAAAATTTAAATACTTTCCTCCTTTTGTGTTTAGTCAATGACATTTGGTATTGCAACGTGTTCACAATTGCGCCCTCTGCTACCTTCTTTATACCATCTGTAGGAGCATCTCCTATATCTTCATCTTCTTTTTCGTGTTCCGTTTCGTTTTGCTCTTTCTTTTCCTTTTCATCTTCTTTCTCACTTTTTCGTTTTCGTTCACATCTTTTTCTTCTTCTTTTTCACATTTTTTTTAGTTCTCCATTTCGCTTTCTTTTTCTGTTTTTCCCCTTCTTTCCATTTTTTTCGACTTTCTTTCTGTGCCTTGTCTTAGCTAGATTTGCGGTGTGGATTTACCAAGAATTCTTGGGGACGATATAGCAATAGAAAGGGAATGATAGGGGAAGGGAGGACAAGAGTGATAGTTGAATTTTGGTAAAGCGATTCAAATAAAAGTTTGTACAGTGATATATATCATATCTTCATGGGTTTTAAAATATAAATTTTTTTAATGCAAGTAGTATAATTGAAGTGGTAGTATACCAGACTGCTTTCCAGGCCCCTTTTTGAACCAGATCTGTGGCGAGTTGAAACCTATATAGAAACTCACCAATTAAAATTTGGCGAGTTCTGGCGAGTTTTATCGACATTAAAGTAGATGATGGGAAGCGCAAATTCTGTATTAATTTGAAAATAAGTACGAAGACATAAGGAGAGACAATTTAGATCGAATTATATTGACAATTCCATATTATTCGACAATTCGACAATTCCATATTATACAATCCTAGGGCCGGGCCTGTTCATATGAGCCCGCTAACCGTGACAGTTCACTTTGCGAGATCTAGCCTAACCCACAATTCCCATGCAAAGTGTATTTTCTGTTCATGTGAATGTGGGCTAGCCCGCTAAGTGAGATCTCTTTTGAGCACTGTCCACTTCTCGGTAAGCGAGCTAAAAAATCTTGAAAGCTGTTCGAAAGGTGTTAGCTGACATTCGAATAATGCTCAATTTCTCACGCGACAGTTTATACCCTAGTAGGCGGGCTCATGTGAACAGAACATGTAATTTGTCCCGCTAGGTGAGCTGGCCCGCTAAGCGGGCTCATATGAACAGGCCTCTCGTTGACAGTCCTAGCATCAACTAGGATTGTATGATATGGAATTGTCGAAATAAGTCGATCTAAAGAAGGAAAACTAAATGGTGTCTCTTTTGTTGTCATACTCATTTTCAAATTTATCAACATTCAGGCCAAGTTTGCCCAAGTTTTGCCAGTTCATATAGCGAAACTTCTTTTTTCTAGAGAAAGTTTGGCTAGAATCTTTGGCGAGTAAAAATGCCAGGATGCATATTGGGCAGTATATAATGTTAGAATGATTATTGTAAGCCGAAATTGTCAGATTTTCCTTTTATTGCCTAAATGATTTTACGTTGAATTCGTTTCGAATTTTCCAGGTGCAATTAATGGATTATTTGAAAGGATTGAGAAGCGTCATGGCCGATTGTTTGTTAGTCGTGCGCTGGCTTACATCACTGCTGCCAAAAGCGGTTTAACAGAATCTGAACTTGAAGATATTTTGTCGTGTGATGATGATGTACTTGAAGATGTTTTCCAATACTGGGTACCATCTCTTTTGTCACTTATCAAATTATTTCTATGCTTTGTTTTTCTTTTATTAAGTAATGTCGGGAAAGGCCGTAGGGTCTATAACAAAGCCCCGACAAAGGAAAAACTAACAAAATGGGGAAGTTTAAGCAGAGAGGGAGATAAGATCAAGTTTGTTGATGTTAGATTTAAAAGATGACAAATTTTAGGATTCAGGGAAAAGTAGTGAGTGGCAATGAGTTGCACAATTGAGAAGTTCTAGGAATGAAGGATGATTTGTGAGCTAGAGTTCGTGGATTAGGTACTGTCACTTGGAAAGGGTGTGAATAGGTAGAGTTTTTGGTCGTTTAAACACGCCTTACTGGATCAGGAATAATATTCTTGATTTCCTGAGAGCAATGTATGTGAAAATAGCGGTAGAAAATGGAAAGATGCGCAACAATACGACGATGGGAGAGAGACTGTAGAGAATTGGTGAGGCTTGGATTGTTGATGAGACGGATAGCTTTAGACTGGACTCTGTCAAGAAGATGGAGAGAATATTTAGGAGCACCACCCCAGACATGACAGCAGTACTCCAGAGAGGGACGAATCTGGGATTTGTATATAGTTGATAGTTGCTTAGTTACTGAAGAATGTAATTGGTGCTCTTTCCATTTGTTTCTAACTGCAGTACTGCATACTATATCGTGCTATCCTACTAGTACCACTGTATTTTTAGTACCACTGTTTTAGCCTTTAGTTAGTTTTTCCTAGGTTCCCCATATTTATTTTTTTTATCCCGGGAATTAGGGTCCGAAACGTCTAGACTTGTCGCATTTCATGGTAATGTCTTAATAATTCTGGAAATATCGGAATTTGAAAAGTCAATAATGCAACCATGTTTCTTAACTTAGCTGAGCTATGTTGTATGATATTTTTGCCCTTATGTCTTTTCTTTTATTTCGTTATTTATTTCTATTTCTTTTATTTGACTATGGTATGCATTGTATTTTAGTGCCTTAAAAATATTTTGCTGCATGTCAAGTGGTGATTGTTTTCTTTTACTTCAACGCATTTTGTTGAATTTTTCTGCTCACAGCTTCAGTGCAACAGTGAGCCTACTTTGTATGAAAGCAGACTGGTATAAAAAGTGGACCACCTGAAGCTGACTTAAATTATTATTTCATTTTGTATTCATTCCAATTCCTTCATTTTTCTGAAGTTTACTTCATTTGTGTAGGTGCCTCCTATCCGGCGTATTCCTACATTACTTTGGCTTCGCATGAAACATGATTTATCGTCATACCTGGTCGATAGAGGGGCTGATGAATCGATGGTTGTGACTTGGTATCATAGACAATTCAGGATGGTAGCGAATGAGCGATATCTTTCTGACAGAAAAGAAAAGGTATCAGAATGCTGTACTGACAGTTTTCTTTACTCCTATGTTGAATGTCGTTGGTTTTGATTGTGTATGTCATTGTTCTTTCTCACCTTTTTAGATTATCTCCTTGATTGTAACCTCCATGTGTTCTTTCTTCAGCACTACATCCATGCATCCACTAGCGACTTCTTTCTAGGCCGTTGGGCAAATGGAGTTGAGAAACCTTTCACAAAGAAAGATGGCAGCATCCAATACCAGGATCGACTTGTTGCGTCTCAGGAATTAATCTTCGCTCCTGAGGATCACTGCCACAAGGGCCCAACATCTTACAACCTACGAAAATTGAAAGAGCTTCCATTCCAGCTAGTAATGGCAGAAAACCTGGATATTCTTAAAAAACAGTGTTTATGTAATTACGAATTTTTGCTCACCCAGCTGAGAGCATGTGGACTCAGTGAAGTTCTTGATAATTTTGAACTTGCCTTGTCTGTTTGGCCTAACGATAGAGACCTCATGACTATACATGAAACAATGAAGTTATCAACAAATGCATTGATTCTATGGCCTGGGCAGCTTGCATCCCAACTCCTCTCTCGTATCCCAACAGACAGCAGAGAAAAGTCAGAATATTTGAAATTGCTTGAAGAGCAAGCGCGATCGCCTTCACTTCCTGCTCTTGTGCCCAGCAATGTGAGTAAAATTATGTCGCATTTAGTACATTTCCATTGTGTGGAATGATACCAGGGTAGACTGGTTACCAATAATGATTATTATAATGATTGCGAGGCTAATGATTCCGATGTTGGTGTTTCTATCTTGTTGTTGTTGTTTACGATGAAGATGATAATGATTTTGACCACAATGACGACAGCGAAGTTGAAGATGGTGGCAATACTGATAATTATCATACTTGTATCTGTGTCAGCATGCAAGCATGAACCACATGAACGATTCCATTGATAATATTTTTATTCTACGGAACATTGAAATTGCTTTCCACTCATACTTGTTCTGAAACAGACAGATTCCTTCTCGGGCAATTAGATAGAAATATCTTCATCCTGTAAGCATATACTCAGGAGGGTAACTTTTTGATTAAGACCTTCATCTTATAGGTTTGTTTGACATCCCCTGGTGGCCCGCTTTTGCAGTCTCTTTCTGGATCTGCAGAACCACATTCTTCTTTGCACCTTAGCAACGACGGAAAGACACTTGTGAGCATTGGTGATGGAAATGAGATTCTTGTTTGGGATGTTCATGCTGGAAGGATCTTGCGAAATATTGAATGCCCAGGTAGGCCTACTTTTTATGGTTTTAAATCATCAGATTTTGGCTATATGTATTCCAAGCTATTTCTCGAGACTGGTTCCCAACCCCAAAAATTTCTTGTTAGATTGCAGTTGCCTATTTGACGCGTAGATCAAAAGTGATAAGTACCCAATGATTTGGCTGTAGTGTTGCAATCCAGATCTAAAGCTATTCGTAACTGTGTGAGAAACCATGACACTTTTGCCTTTCAAACAGCTCTAATTTTAATGGAATACTAGACAAGTTTAGAAATTGACTCCATGATTTCACCTTCAAGCCTTTTCCATTTGTGTCTCATTTTATATTTTTTGAATTATGCTGATACTGGTAACTCTCCACAGCTTGCGACGTGTAATTTGGCCTATCTCCTTCATTTCTGCAATAATTTATTGCTGGAAAGCTTGTATCTTAACTTAGTGTTCTTTTTGTTTGCACTCTACTCTGTAGTTTGCTTTTGCTCCATAGATGGTGGAACTACATATTCTTGTTTGTCAAAAAAGGGTGACATCATTGTTATTTCTCGAATTGGTGTCATCAAAGCCTGGCTTGTTTCCAATGGACAATCTATTTTCGAAATTAGAGGCCATAATGAATTAGCCCCCATTTCGATATGTGTTTACGGGGAGGAGGAAGCACTTGCAGTCTTTAGATTAGGTTCCTTGCAAATACTGGAACTTGAGAATGGTGAAATATTAAAACAGTATTCAACTAAAATAAAGAAACATGCTAGTGATACATCAAAAACTTTTCTCAGTTCATTAGAAGGACTATGTGTCATTTTTCACAAGGATGAAATAACAGATGCTAAGGAGCACTCGTTGTTAGTGGAAACCTTTCATATTTCTTCACACGACAGACACGAAGTATTCCGCCTTAAAACAGAAAATGATATTCTCTCATTTGACGTTGTGATGTCCAATCAGCTTCTTGTAACTTATGGGGTGGACTTAGACAAGACTAGGAAGTCAGCACCTAAGCCATCGGTTTCATCAACATGGCAGAAAATGTCTTTGGAATTATGGGATATAAAATCGATGAAGCCTACGTCACAGCTCACAACCGTTGACGATTCTGTTCGTTGCTCCTGCGTATCTCCACGTAGGAACGAGGTTATTATGTTATGTAACATGTCTTTTATTGAAACGGCTTCCGAATACCTTTGTTTTGTTAAAGTGTACTCATTGACTGATGGAAAGTCCTTTAAACTGCCCTTGAATTTTCCAAGTGGTATTCTGTCTTTATGCGGTCTCGGTTTCAGTTGTCTGATTTCAGCTTCAGCTGATAAGATAATACGAGTATGGGATCTAGAGAGAACCCTCGATATGGAATCGCAAACGGGAAGTAAAAAAGAGACTGTTGTCGGTGCTGATGGAAAATTGAGTGAAGAACCTGACAAAGAGGCTAATGGTGTTGTGAATGGTTACGAGGGTAGAGTTTTATCGAAGCAATCTTCAGGTTTATCGCCTACAAGTGTAGCATTGCATGCTGATGCTTCGGCAGGGAGTGAAGTGAAGTCAATTTCTACGGTCGATAACAGCGATGTGTCACAGGATTTTTCACAGATCTCTGAACGTGATAAAACTTCTTCTTCGACCAGTAATGTTGATATCCGACCGAAACTGAGTAGAAATGGCTGGAAGAAGATGAAGAGTTTTCCTGTTGGCAAAAACTTTCTTAAATTACGTTATAGCACCCTAAGTACCGCACTGCAGAGATGCGATATAGATAGTGGTGAAAGTTTGGAAGACCTGAGCGTTGTTTCTTGTCATAAAGATATGATTGTTTTTCTGGCGAGAAGAATGGTGGACTCTGTCTGTGCCGTGGTAGCATGGAAGCTGAGCACAGATGTAAAAATGCGAATCTCAGAGCTACATAACCCTGATGCTTGTGTGCTACGGGCTGGCCGATCCGACTATTTAGTCATCCTATCAAGCAATGTGATATCCGTGTATGATTTCACCACTGGTGCATTCATCAGGTGTAAGGATGTCAATATAGATGTTGATGGTACTGAAAGACTGTCTTCGTTAAAGCCATTAAGAGTTCTTGTAACTGAAGCTGGTAGGAGAAGTTTGAAAGTTATGGATGTCCCAAGTCTTGATGTTTTGAAATCAATGGCATTCGAAGACAACACTGTGATTGTGAGGTAGTCTTTTAATTTGTTTGTATATTTAGTTGCATAAATCCTATGAATTAATCCCGCATTAATCCCATCAATTTTTCATGTAGCTTCTCCTTCTGGTCATCTGCAAACTACATCTGAGAACCTACTCCAAGCCTTTCGATCCTGTGTTATTGATCTTACATGCACAGTGTCTTCCATTTTCTTCAAAGTTTGTATTGGAAAGTCTCTTTTCATTGATGTCGGTCTTTATTCAATGCTGTTATAATACTCTAGACCTGCCTCTAAACCCTATCTTTGATCTTTTAAAGTAGATTCACATAGCTTTGATTGTTGACGCTTCATCAGAAAGACGTAACGTATGATCTATCAACCTCCATCTACCTTCCAAAATATCAATCAATATTGACATTTCCTTGCATCTTTTATATCAATTCTGATTTAAAATCTTATGTGGATACCTTTTCCTATTAGTTGTCTCAGTTGTTGTCTCTGAAAAGCATCAAGATCATGCTCTCTTTCTGTGGCATACTTAAAGTTGAACTGTTATATAGAACTTCGTCTTATTTTTTACAAAACACATAAAGCCAGCGCAAATGTATACACTAGTACTGGCTTTAAGTGTTTTGTAATGCATAAGGCGAAGTTCTTCAGTGATATGCTCTTTTCTGAACCTGATGCTGTTCAATCTTTGTATGTCTCTCTGTGTGTATGTATGTATATTAATTTATATATAGCTAGTTACATATAAATGTATATTTTACTTTTTGCTTTCTCGGGACTTTCTGGCATCTATCTTGATACAAAATTCTTGCACGTTTTGTTTGTTTTGTTTCATGTTCGTTTCGTTTTCTAAGCATTATAAATTGCTGTTAAAATGTAGGTACCACCCATAGCCAGAACTCGGTGACCCAGTGTCTTTTTTGGCTATGGGGGACACATTGTACTGTAATATATTGCGTTAGTTTTTTAATAATAAAAATATACATGTGGTGTTTTTGCGTATGAATCTTTCGTGATTTTAATTTCTTTGTTTATATGTTATTTCATTGAGTTGATCTGCAGTCTTTTTCGTTGTATAGGGCTGCTAGCAGCTACGATTTAAGTTGGTTTGTAATTTGTCTTCGCAAACGTTTGCCAAATTCAAATCAAAGCGACTTCTTGGTGGAGATATGGGATGCTGAGATGTTAAAGAAAGTGAGAGTTGTTGAATACAGAAACATGCAATCGCAGTTTAATGGTGAGTTTAATTGCTCTTCGTTGTATTTTTGTCTTTTGTAATATGCTTTTTCGTTGGTGTTTTTTCTACATGTGATCATAGAATAAAGTTTGTCTTGCTGTGTGGAACAAAGATTTCAGAGTTGCAAGGCAAGATTTTTCTATTCAACTCTAATCCTTAAATATAATTTTGGGTGGTTCAAACAATGAATTTTCGGATAGCTGCTGACCAGTCTTCTGAATTATTAAGCTAAAGCTACAACAGGGTATTCATTCATGCATCTTTTTCATTGCTGATTGTTGCCAAAATTGTGGAAAGATCCACAATTTTTGAGTATCGAAAAAGAAATCATAGACTCTTCTTGGAACGTTCTTTAAAGCAGCTTTTAAGCTCACAGGGCCTCTTTGCGACCCTTCTGAAGAGCAGAAATTAACATTGTATCCTAATTATTTTAATGTATTTGTTTTCTTTTCTATTCTTTCGGTATTTGTTTTTATTGTGCTGAAAGACTAAAAGTGCACACATATTAAATAGAATCAAAATGACAATGAATGAATGGTTTGCTTTGCTCTGTCAATGTGAATTGCTCATGCACAACTTATGCTAAATTTTTCAGACAACTTGACATTTCCTACAAATTTTTCCAGAAAGCTTATGACGACTAAAATTTTTTAATTCAATTTTAATTAATGTATGTGGGAAATTCATTTAGAATTTAATGCACTGCTATTTGCTCAGTTAGTCTCAGTATGTGTTGTGATAATGTAGATGCTTAAATAGATTTTCGTATGAAGTAAGTGGACGTCCGGAGGGTGGGGAGGGGTACCTGTATACGGACAAATGGGGAGGGGGTAAAAAATTCATCAGTTTGCGGGACATAATTTGGGAATGGCCCTTGAAGAAGGCATTTTCATAGTCGTAGTTTTTTGGAAGACCTAGATGTATAGTTACCTGTTTATCATCACCAGTCAATCCAACCGAAAGTATAGTGCAAAGCAAGTTCAATGTAGGTACGAGTGGAAAGCTACACGAATTGCCAGTGGCGTCGCGTAGCCTCATTTTCTGGGGGGTATAGAGCAATAATTTACCGATAGAAGCTAATAGAAGTTTGAAGTTGCCGACGGAGGTGGGAATTTACTGACAAGCTTTTTCTTAGCGAGAGCTCCTTATCTTTTATGGGGTGCATTGATGCTTAAAAAAAGTAAAGGTAGTCCCGTATACTTTCGTACGTAGGGGAGTGCCTGTTAGAGAGGACACTTATCCTGAGCCATCGGCATGTGAGGTAGGGTGGCCAGTTCCTTTCCTCGCCGCCTTTATCTCCCCAGTGCTCCCACTGGGTACCCATTTGCTGCTGGGTGAACAGTGAGCGAGCGTTCAGTCAGGGCATCGAGTCGGGCTCGAACCGTAGACCTTCCGCATGGGAGGCATGCACTCTAACCACTATGTTACCTCGCTCATGCATTGATGCTACAAAGGGTATTTTCAGCACTATTTCGACTATGTCTTGGCATAGCAATTGCAATGCAATTTTCGCCTCTCTTTCTAGACCTGCAAATATCAAACGATGCAAAAGTTCTTGCAGACATCATATTTGACCCAGACGAATCCAAATACCGTTTGGTAATCTGGAAGGACGGCAATTCAAGTTTTGAATTTGTCTCCGTTGATTCTTCCATAAACACTTTTACTATGAGAGGAGATGGTAAAGAATTGCTAGTCGGCACGTGGGCAGGTGAGCTGCTGCTTTATAACATGGAGAAAAGTGATCTAAGGCGATTGGCAAAGGCTCATATTGGAACTGTACACCAAATTCTTGTATCAGAAACTACGAACCTGGCGCTGACTATTGCTGGGGTCTTTAATTCACGTGATCGATCTTTGCGGTTATGGGACACAAAGAGTGGACATTTGCTGACTGAATACACCCCTGATGTGAAAGTCTTTCCAATTGAAATTACGAATAATGGCAAGTGGGTTATTGTAGAAATACGGGGGAAGTTAGTTAAATTAGAATTATTATCCAAGTAGTATTGATTAGATTTTTGTACGTAATTAGATTTTCGGCATGATATCGTGTACGACATCCAATCATTCTAAAATGTTTAGGACTTCCACGATGTGTTTTGTTTGCAAGTTGTAAGCAAGTGTAGTACGGATCTTTGTAATGGAGAGTATAGTTCCATGTATTGATCATACTATTGATCAAAAAAGTGGATTCTCTGAAGGATTTTTTTCAAACTTTTCATTGATCATCGTGTGCGTAATTAAATGCAAAAAATAGCAATATGGAAAGGAAAATAATCGAAAGTTCAACAGTTCTGGGTTTGTTTATGCCTTATTTCTACAATAAAAGATTAATATGTTGTGCAGATAATATATTTTGTAAATTGACAATAAACGAGCAAGCTCTTTCATCGATATTGAGGTCTTTAAGCATATCCAGAAACGATGAAGATTAACTGCCCCTCGTGCCAAATGCATCCATCGACTGATTAACAAAATGGGCCTTGTCGTATCTATTCTCTAATTCCGACACCAATCCTCTGTATTTTGCTTTCTTTCTGAGTAGTAACATTATATGTTATTTGCTGAAAGTATTGAATATAGCCAACTGAAATCTTTAGACAATAATTGCATGTGTGATAGTGGAGAATTGGGCCTAGCTATTCAACATGACGCAACATATGTGACAATATGAGCTATAGAAATTTTCAAGCTGCAATATTTTTTCAGGTGTATTTATGAAAGCAACCATTAATGATACTATTGTGGTAACGGTAATAATTCTAATGTAGACAAGCTAGTGTAATATATTTTGCGAGCATTTTTAGATGAACACAGTTTTAATATCTGCAAGGAATTATTCGATTATGAAAATAGCAATTCCGATTTTTAAATGGTTTCGTCAATTATTTCTTGTAACATTTATTTCCATTTTTACTAATTCTAGGTAGCCTGGAAAGGCTTATCTGAACAATAATAATAATATCAATAATATTTCTATAAATAATAATGTATTAATAAATTTTTCTAATTAAATAATTATGAGGCCATTCACGTAGTATTTACGCATGAACTCTCGAAAACTTTCACCCCCTCTCCCTTGCACAAGAGCATACCACTAACCACGGCTACCTTTTTAAGCAAAAATGCGCTTTTTCCCACCTCCCTGCGTTTCTCCGTTCTTGTATACGTATTACGTCAATGACCCATTTGGGGGTTGTCATTGTTTTTGCTGCAATATGTAATTCGTTGATCGTTTATCATACTGTAGCCAAGTTCATAATTTGTTATATTTATTTTGCTATTTGTGACATTTTTATCAGCATGTCAGCATATTGACTTCTCAAATTTCAATGATTTATTGTCATAAACTATTTTCCCGACGCACACATCCTACATTTACTAGAGAAAGCTGTATGACAGGGTTGGCAAACTTACGGCCCGTTGGCCGTATCTGGCCCGCAATAGCCTTCAATGTGGCCTTCGAAGGAATTTTGACTAAGCTGAAACCAAGCGATATTTTTCTCGCCTGTACTAGTGGACATTGCAACAATTAGTTCCCCCAAGTTTTTGACATTGCTTAGCATGCCTGATGGGAAATATCCGATGAGTTATATATATTTTAAAGCCCCTTGTACCTAGGCATGGCACCCTAGTGGACCCCGTCAACCTATCTGGCCCGCGTGACGTCCCCCGGTCCAAACTGAGTTTGACAACCTTGCTGTAGCAAAAAGCATTTCTTTTCTCACAGTATGACGTTATCATATCAGCAGTTTTTAAAGGCTCTTCTTTCTAGGATTAGTTATTAGAATCCCTTTGCGACCGCAGTTCCTAACCTCTTCAACGTATCTAGACCGACCCCTAAACTTGCCATGAAGATGACTTTTGGTTGGTATTGTTCTTCCTATTGCAGTTGAAATTCGACTTGCAGTTCTGTAAGCACAAAGGTGTTTTCCATGGCCCTTTTAGAAGCTCCTTTTTATAAGTTATGCGATGCAGAAATCCCCTTTTAGCTTAAAGCTATGAGCCACCATATTTGGTTTTCCTACTCCATTAGTAGGGCATTTTTAACAATCAGCTATAGGCCCAACAGCTCTAACATGAATATTCTCAATGAACAATGTTTCTAAATTGTTTTTTCTATTAGCAGGAATACCCTAAATAATACTTTGTAGTCACGTTTTAACTTTCATTTCAAAGAATGTTCCATACCTACACGCAATATCACATTCATGATTTGTAACAAATGATAAGGAATTTTATGAAGATTTTTTCAATGACTCAAGCTTTTCGAAATGCATTTAATCTCCATCTTTAAGTAGCAGCTTACACAAATTTTTCTCCTTAAAATCCTGCTACATCATCTTGATTCATACATCGTTATGGCCAGTTTTTAATACAAAATTTGCCTATTTTTGCAAACTCTTTATCTGTTTATTCAAGTTTATCGATTTCATTCAACATGAATTTGGACTAGCAGTGTGTTGGCTATATACATATATCTGTGTGTAAATATATATATATATATATATATATATATATATATATA
>WIPJ01002361.1:185743-199431 GCA_018155075.1 Cassiopea andromeda | reverse complement strand
AATATAAACATATATATTTGCTCTTGAAGTAAAATAACAGGTTAGGATAGGTTTGGACTTAAACATTAGTTTAGGAATGATTAGCATGCATATGGGCTTGAATAAATTGTTTTGCAAAATTAGGCTATAGCTATCCTCTTTGCAGAATTTAAGAAAGGACCTGGACTTGTTTTCAACGACCTGGATTTGTTTTCTTTCCCTAAATAGCAAAGACTTTTCCATTGGGTTAAATTCAAGTAAAATTAACTTATTTGACCAATAATTGTGCAGATACAATCCACATCATTTTGAAGCAAAGAATTTTGTCTGCAATTGTATGTACTTCAGCTACAACTACTCACTTCTCACCGATGACGTATCCTCAATTATTATCTTTCCCCATGTAAACAAAACAGTTTGAATAATTTCATAGACAATATTGATTCTTATCTTGCTCTCTTCAAAGAGCAAAGACGAAAGGCCATAATCTTGGATTTTACCAACTGTCATCACAACTGACTCTGTCTAAACTAAGGCTAAGGCTATAGTCTAGATTTCAAGCCAGTATTTTCTCACAGTAAACTCTCTTCAAAGACCAAAGCCAAAGCCTTTGATAAAATTGATAAGAAACCAAGTAATAATGATTGTCCGTCAGGAGTAAGGCCAAAAGCTTAAAGTTTGAATAATTTTATAGCCAATCTTTTCTCACAATAAACTCTCTTTAAAGACCAAAGGCTATAGCTTTGGATTTCATGAAAATGACGAACAATCAAATAATGATCACTTTCCATTCTCGCTTAGGAATTGGGCTATGGCCTTACAATCTGACTAATTTTATAGGAAATCTTTGTTTACATTTAGTTCTCTTCAAAGATCAAAGGCTATAGCTTTTAACTTTGATAAAACTGACGAGAAATCAGATTATAATGATCTTCAAATAAGAGTGAAATTATAGCCTTACAGTTTGACTAATCTATTACACATTTTTATTCATAATATTCTGTTTTCATTTACCAAAGACAATAACTTTTGAATCTCACAAAACCTATCACAAATCACTCCACAGTGACGATATGTTAAAAGTAAGGCTATAGTCTTGCACTTAGTCTGGTTTTAGCGCCACTTTTGATACCAACAAGCTCTTGTCAAAAGTCACAGCCCATCAACTAACCAAACATGATTCAAAACTACTTTTGCCTCAAGAGTAAGGCTATAGCCTTTCGTTTTGACTATTATCGTAGGTAATCTTGGTTGAATATACGCTGTCTTCAAAGGCAATAGCCCTTGATTTTTGCGAAACGTATGGACAATCGGATAATAATGACTTTCCCTTAGGAGTAAAACTATAGCCTTTCATTTTGAATAATATATAGTAAATTTTGACTCTGAACAAATATTCTTCAAAGATTAAAGGCTGTAGCCGTTAAATTTAAGAAAAATGATGAAAAGTCACATAAAATACTGAAGTTGCCTTAAGAGTAAGACTATAGTCTTATCGTTTGAGTAATTTACTGGAAATTTTGATTATGAGCAGATTTTCTTTAAGGACCAAATGCTATAGCCTTTGACTTTAGCAAAACTGATGTAAAATCAACTACTGAGGAGCAAACCTATAGACTCAGTTTTTACTTCTTTATAGGAAATTTTGATTCTGAATAAATTCTCTTCAAACGCCAAAGGCTATAGTCTCATTTTAACAAGACTATGGACAAGTCAGATAATAATTACATTGCCTTAGGGAAAAGATTATAGCTTTATACTTTTGAGTAATTTATTGCAAATTTTCAATCTGAATAAATTTTCTTCAAAGATGAAAAGCTATAGCTTTCGATGCTAACAGAAGCAGTTAAAGGTCAGAAAACAATGACTTTTCTTAGGAGTAGAGCTATAGCCTTATAGTTTGACTAGCTTATAGGAAATTTTGACTCTGAATAAATTTTCTTCAAAGGCCAAAGGCTATAGCCTTTTATTTTAACAAAGCCGACGATACGTCTAATAATTGCAGCATTGTCTTAGGAAAAAGACTATAGCTTTATAGTGAGTACTTCATTGCAGATGTTATACTGGATAAATTGTCTTCGTGGACCAACGCTATAGTCTTTGAATTTAGCAACACTTATGAGATATCAAATAATAATGAACTTCTCTAAAGGGTAAGATTATAGCCTTAAAGTTTGATTAATTCATTAGAAATCTTGACTCTGGATACATTTACTTCACGGACCAAAAGCTATAGAGTTTTTCATTTAACAAAACTGGTGACAGCTCAAATTAAAATGCACTTACCCTATAAGTAAAGCTATAGGCTTAGCAATTTTACTAATTCATAAAAAAAGTTTATTCTGAATAAATTTTCTTCAATAGCCAAACACTATAGCCTTGGATTTACATAAAATTAGTTCAATTAAATTATATGAAATTTTGATTCTGAACAAATATTTTTAAAAATTGAAGGCAATAGCCTTTGGCTCTACCAAAGCTGACAAAAAATTAGAACAAAATGAACTTGTCGTAGGAGTAAGGCTATAGCCTTATTGTTTAACTAGGTCATAGGAAATTTTCAGTCTGAATAAATATTCTTCCATAATTAAAGGCTTTGGTTTTAACAAAAGTGAGGAAAACTCACATAGAAGTGCTGGAGTTACCATAAGAGTAAGGCCATAGTTTTATTGCTTGAGTCACATATTGGGAATTTTGATTGTGAATAAATTTTCTTCAAAAACCATGGTAGCCTATTATTTTAACAAAATTGACGAAAAGTTAGGTAATAGCGAAATTATCTCTGGAAATAGAGTATAGCTTTATAGTTTTAGTAATTTATTGCATATTTTGAATCTGAATAAATAGCTTTCAACGATTAATGGCAATAACCTTGGATTTACACAAAACTGACAGATAAGTCAAATAATAATGACCTTAGCTTAGCAGTAAAGCAATAGCCTTATAAATTTGACTAATTTATAGGAAATTTGACTCTGAGTAGATATTCTTCAAAGATTAAAGGCTATAACCTTTGATGTTAGAAAAACTGAAGGAAAATTAGATGATACTGAATATGACCTAGAAGTATGGCTATAATCTTAACGTTTCTGCTAAGTTATAGGGAACATTGATTTTGATAAATACTCTTCAAAGCCCAAAGATTATAGTCTACGATTTACACAAATTGACGAAAATTCGATAATATTTACTCTGCCTTGGGTTCCGATACAGATTTATAGTTTGACAAAATTAATTGGAAATCTTGATTCGGAATGTGTTTGCAGGACAAAAGGCGTTTAACTTTAACAAAACTAATGAAAAAGCAAATAATGATCACACTACATTAGGAGTAAGGTTAGAGATTTGTAGTTTATCTTATTCATAGGAAACTTTGATTCTGAATAACTTATCCTCAAAGGCCATAGCCTTGTATTTGCGCAAAACTGACTATGCTTTGGTCTTACATTCTGGCTAGGCTAAGCTTTGCTGCCAATAAGCTCTCCTGAAAGACTGAACCTTATAGAGTTGAATGGTGGCAAAAGTAACCAAAATTCAGCATCAATTTACTTGTCTCAAAAGCAGTACTATAGGCTTACTGTTGGAATTGATATTTAATTAATGTATTTGTGCAACACGCTCTCTTTTGTTATGAAAGACTAGAGTGTTGAAGTCTGTAGAAGCTAAGCTAAAATTACTCTTAATTTACGTCTCCTGAAAGGCAAGGCTGTATCGTTGCAGTTTTACAGGAAATATAGGCGATAATTACTGATAATAACTTTGAAAGACTAAGCTTTAGAATCTTGAATTCTAGATTTATTAATGGTGATTTAAAATCAGAATAAAGTTACCTTCCCTTAGACTTAAAGCTACTCTCAGGTGCTAAGCAAGCGTCCCCCCGCTTATTAATTTTTCGATTTTTTCCAACCCCCCGGACCTTATTAGGACCCCCGTTTATTAATTTTAAGGTAATTGACTTTTTTACAAGCCCCTCATTTCATTTCATTTCCTTTTTAGTACTACTTACGGCCAATTTTCATGGTAAAATTGCATACAGCTGCAAATATTTTAGTTTTATGCTCTATGACAACCTGGTTTTGTTCTTTCCGTCCTTGTATAATTTTTTAAAGCCTTTTCTTAAATTCTAGCCCCCGGTTTATCAAATTTAAGAATTTTTTCCAACCACCCTGTCTATTAGGATCCCCCTTTTATTTGGGACATGAGAGTAAAGTCTGACATGTAAGCCTCATTTATCACCAATCAATAACAGAATCAGCTTTCTTGAAAATTAACGCATACAGCGTGATAGAGAAAGCAATTATATCCAATGTTGGGTTAATTTCATTTCAAATATTTTAGGAGGGTGGCCCTTCAGCAGTATTGGTTTTCAAGGGGCCCTCCAGAACTAAGATTCCAAAATATACATAGAATATCTAAAATCAAATAAAGTGAAGCTAGATGTGAAATGAAGTGGTCCTAAAAACATTAATCGAAAATCGAAAATTCTAAAAGACTAAAAACGCCCCTAGTAACCAATATGGATATTAACGATAAAAATACTGCATCAGAAAAAGAAGAAGCAAGGTTTAAAATGACTGTATGGTATATACATTTTTTTTTAAATACTCAGGGATGATGCCAGCTTTCCATCACCAAAGAGGCCATTCCAAGTCTTAGCACCTTGCCTTTAATCGTAAGTTTATAGAGCAACGTTTAGAAAAATCTACTACCTACATTTACTGGCAATCAAATCTTGCAAAAAGCAAAGTCAACGTTGTAAATATTCAAGGAAAATATCCACAATGATAAATATTGTTTGTAAATAGGTAATGCTCAATAAAATATCAATTTCTAATTAAAGTAGGTGAAATTGGCTCAGTTTGAGAGTCCAGGGTGAATTTATATCTTGAGGTACAATAATGTGGGAGGTACAATACATTTGAATAAATGTGGGAGGTACAATACATTGGTGCTATTTGTTGCATACCAGTATCATAGCATTTATATCGCAAATACATCGCAATAATACTCGGTAATATGAAGTTGACAAAAATCAGAAAAAATGTGATTGAATTAAAAATGTGGCATTTTGGCATCCATAAGAAGGATAGCAGAGCAACATTTTACTAACGGGGAGGCTCTAGCTAAATTTTAATAAAGCGGGTGTGAGCTATTTGCAGCCACGCCCATGTTTTTAAAGATGAAGACATGATAATTTTGTCTAATTTTGATTGAATATAACGAATATCTTAAAAGAACTCAATATCTATATAGCATTGAGGAAATTAAGTATAGCAATACAATAGGACACATTGAAAGCAAGGTGAATGCACTTTGAAAACCAAGAGTAATACACAAATTTTGGGGACTGAGCCATCCCAAAAAGAACAGGAATTTTGACAAGGGGGCTTCTTATGTCTAAGAGAGGGTGTCACATTTATTAAATCAAAATATTACTTCATTTCTGTAAAAATGAAAGGGACCAAAACCTCTCAAAACCAAAACCTCTATGCTATTGATGGAATACTGCGTAAATATGGGTGTAAAGAGAACTGTATTATCAAGGTAGGAACAGAGTTCGAGTTTGAAATAAGCATAATTTACTGAAAATGATGGAAACGAGTCATCCTACTTTAACATTATGCTATTGATGGAATACTGCGTAAATATGGGTGTAAAGAGAAATGTCTTATCAAGGATGTCTCTACAGAATAACTAAAACACAAGCTAGATTCCATACACAGAATTAGCCAATCAACATTACTGGTATTAAGCTATAGTTGTGAATTGACCATTTAAACATACAACGTAAAGCAGATGAAATTGAGCAACATTCCTGACTGTCTATGGTCTCAAAATTCCAACTAAGCTTCTCAATACTTTGTAATAAAATATGTTGCAGCATTTATATTAAGAAACAGAAGATACACACGTCGTGCTCACATATAATACCAATAAGTCTATAAATAAATCGTCTCTCTTCAAAATTAACAATGATATTATCAATGTATCTCATGATATTATCAATGTATCTCATGATATTACCAAACGTTCTAGGATATACTTCTGCAAAAAATGAAAATAGACAATGACTAGCTGAATAGAAAAATTAGAGTTATTGTTTTGTGTTGATAGTACTCAGCTACTTATATAGTAGTACAGAAAAGTTTATTTAGAGAAAAATACGATTTATAGAATACCTTACCTTACACCTTAGTCCATCCCGCGTATTTCTACGCATCGGGCGGTAGTATTTACAGAATAAAGTAAGGCTTTAGTCAGTCACTCAGTCACGTCTGTTAATCAGTCAGGTAAGCAAGGTCACTCAGATCCGTTGCTTCACGCAAGCCAGTAAGGTCAATCAGGCAAGTCAATCAGGTAAGTAAGGTCAGCTAGATCAGTTGCTTTAGTCAGGCCAGTAAGTTAGTCAAGTCAGTTAGGTAAATAAGGTCAGTCAGATCAATTGCTTTTAGTGAGGTCAGTAAGGTCATCAGGCAAGTTAGTCAAGTAAGTAAGGTCAGTCAGATCAGTTGCATCAGTCTGGTTAGTTAATCAGTCTGGCCTAGCCAATGAGGACATTTAGTCTGGTAGGGTCAAGTTGGTAAGGTCAAGCTAGTCAGGCCGATCAGTCAGTCAATAAGGTCATCTAGTAAGGATGGATAATCAGTCCAGTCAGGTCAGATTAGTCAGTGAGGTCAGTTGGACCAGGTTAGTCAGTGAAGTCAATCGGGAGAGTTACTCAGGTCATTGAGCTCAGTCAGTTTTTAAGGACAGCTGTTCTGGTCAGTCAAATCAGTCAGATCAGTCAGATCAGTCAGCCAGTTAGTCGGTAGGTCGGATCAAATTGGTCACATCAACCTAATCAGGTCCATTGGTAAGCTAATATGATCAATCTAGGAAGTAAGGTCAGTCAGTATGTTGGTGTGTAGGCTGGCCTATCTAAGTAAATACAGCTATAACTAGGAAAGTAACAAAAACAAAGGGAAAATTTCAACCAGGGGATTAAACATAACTGCTTGATCAAAATTAAAGCAAAATATAGACAAATGTGTCCTAAGATTTATAAAACAAACCTTTTTGAGATTTTTGAGTACAGCAGAGGAAAATCCAACCCTTACGAGATCTGTCAACTAAATCGTGCAAAATGAAAAGTTATTAATAAGCAGGAAAGTTTTTAAATTATTACAAACATTAAATCCATTATATTTGTTATTCACACACTTTTTAGTCATCTGAATTTCACAAGTGTCTCACTTAGCTGCTCAAATTGCAGTAGTGTGTTAACAAAAAACCACTAAACAGAGAAGAACATAGTTGAACAGGGCTTTCAATGCAAAAAGCATCAGAGCATATATTTATATCCGTGTACACGTATGTTGCAAGAAGAAAACCGACGTTTTGCCTGGGCCTCACTTTTCTAAACTTTTCCTAAAATTGAGCCTGAAATTTCCTTACGATGTTCTCAACTTCAACTGGAATAAACTGACTAAAATTGGCTACCCGGTCTTTACCAATCTTATTTACTTGAAATTAAAGCCGATGCTTAACACTTCGAATGTAGAAATGAAGTAGAATTGATTTTCTCAAGCCAAAAACCTTAACTTTGGAAATGAGCCGTGTGATCTTCTTAAGATTTTTCAAAGATTTTTGCCTTTTTGAGTCTCACTTTCCTATAAAATGTTTTCGTATAAGAAAAGTACATATTCAAGCATTTGATTGAAAAATCTTAAAAAAGGTAGTCCCGTATACTTTCGTACGTAGGGGAGTGCCTGTTAGAGAGGACACTTATCCTGAGCCATCGGCATGTGAAGTAGGGTGGCCAGTTCCTTTCCTCGCTGCATTTATCTCCCCAGTGTTCCCACTGGGTACCATTTGCTGCTGGGTGAACAGTGAGCGAGCGTTCAGTCAGGGCACCGAGTCGGGCTCGAACCGTAGACCTTCCGCATGGGAGGCATGCGCTCTAACCACTATGCTACCTCGCTCTGGAAAAATCGAAGACAATGCAAATCTTAGGTTTATACTGAGATAAGATTCGCAATCCTCACAACAGGATGAAAAACAGCAATAAGTAATAAGAAGAGGATCTATAAGGACTTACACTTGAAAAATCGCCATTTTGCGTCCTGTATGTATGCAACTGCTCAGCTCGCTTCTTTCCAATTGTTGGCAGGGTCATTATTTCTTTTACGGTCCCGTTATTCAGAATATTTAGAACTTTCACTTCTGCAAAATGGGAATAGAAATCTTTATACTGATGCTAATAGAAAAAAGCTAAAATTGAGCTCAAAATCTTCCTTCAACTACCAAATAGAGGCAGGAATCTTTCAGAATAAAGCGAAAGATAAACACTCATATGTCAAAAATGTAAGGTTTTTGTTCTGTCTCATTTTTGTGATGGAACATTTGCAAAACATCCCTACGGTGATGAGGTTATTAGCAGGTTCGCTCTCTACTGCAGTCATGAAATTTGCTCCTGATAGTAATTCAGTATCTTCCTCTAAGGAAATTAGAACATATCATTGCAAAAAGGTGTTTTTACTTTTATTCATTTTTATTTTTATTAATGTTGAAAAATATTGACTGTACTGGCAATACGCTAAATTCAAAATCACATACAATCAGGTTTTGAACCTAAAACTGTAAAACCTACCCCATTCTTCACGCAGTTTTGGATCTAATGTTATTGCGTACTTCGGAGTTCTGCCGCCATTTTCTATAAAATTTGGAAGCGAAATTGCAGGATCGCCTTTCTGAGAAAAGAAAAGTGAAAGTTTTCAGTTAATGCGGAAAAGCTAAATAAATAATTTTAAAAACAATACAAAAAACAGGGAGCATTCATTCTACCTTGGTGCTTGTAATCAGTTCATATCCCTCAAGTTCTATTCAAATCAGTTATTAAAATCATACCTATAATTTCCATTTTCTACCGCTATTTTCACGGAAATTTCTCTCAGGAAATCAAGAATATTATTCCTGATCCAGTGAGGCGTGTTCCAACCACCAGAAGCTCTACCTATTCACACCCTTTCCCAGTTACACTACCTAATCTATGATCTCACAAATCATCTTTCATTCCTAGAACTTCTCAACTGTGGAACTCATTGCCACCCACTACTTTCCCTAAATCCTACAATTTGTCATCTTATAAATCTAACATCAACAAACTTGATCTTGTCTCCCTTTCTACTTAAACTTTCCCTCATTTTCTCAGTTTTTCCTTTGTCAGGGCTTTGTTATAGGCCCTACGGCCTTTCCCTGACATTACTTAATAAAAAAGTACATTTATTCTAACCATTGACAACTGATCACAAATTCTTCTCAAGCAACTACTTTTATATGACATAATTATTACGTCCCACTGTAGGCGAGCAGGATTCAAACCCAATACGCGGATCAAAATTCCCGGACTATTCCCTGACTTTTCCTTGATTGATAGTCAAAAATACCCAATTTCCCTGACCCCCATTTCACATATTTACAAAAAGGTAAAGAAAATAGAACTTTATAGATAAGTAATGTAAAAATAATTGCTAGAGCTCTATGCAAACTGATAAAGTTGACATTTAATGACAGCAAATGGAACAACCACGTTGCAAACAACCATCATGCAAAGAGTTAATTAAAATGATATGTGGACTAAAATATTTGTTTCCCTGACTTTCCTTGACTTGGATAAACAGCATAGAAAATTCCCTGACCATTCCAGGTTTTCCCTGATTTTTCGTTAAAATGGCCTATTTTCCAGCTTTTCCGGGTCCAGTATGAACCCAGTCGAGGCACTCATTTCTATACATGAACCCTGTCGAGGCACTCATTTGCAGGACGAGTGGCCAAGTGGCCCAGCCAGTTCCATTAGCTTAGCTGAAGGTAAGCATGGCTATGTACGGTCAGAAACTGGATGGGCGACCTCCAGATGAACGACCAAAACAGCTCACTCCGCCGTCCTTCGGAAGGGACGTTAAACTAGGGGTCCCATGCCTGGATGCGGCATGCATAGTAGGCCTAAATTAGCTGAATAAGCTAGGTATAACAGCCTACTCAAAATAAAGTAAACAAAAAACAAAAAAAACACATATAAGAACATACATTGAAAAATTACAAACTAACAGTCTACTTTACTACACAACGAGGACGGCACCAGGGAGTGCAAATTTCATGACTATCCACTGGTCTTTAAGGTCGAAAAACTAATTTTAAATTGAAATAGTCACACATAATCACTTTGGATTTTCGACCAGAGGAGGAGTACCTTGAAAAGAATCTAAATACAACAATTAAACAAACATACAATAACGGAATAACAGGAGAGGAGAATTGGAAGGTTATGTTACCAAGTCATTCAAAATGTTTGGCACTCATTCTAACACTACATACCATAAAGGTAGTCGAATTTGAAGGTGGGGTATCCAATGCAATTACCGGTTGTGTAGATGGAGTTTGGCAGAAGGCTGGCTGAGACTTTTTCATAAGCGGCTTGACTTTTCCCACAGGAATATTGTCTTTTGTATTGTTGGCAAGTGGTAGACAACTTGCTTCTGACTTTTTTCCATTGTTCATCACGTTTTCCAAAGCTTTAAGACGGCTCTCAAATTTTTTTTCTATCTCTTTCTGGCGTCTTCCAATTGGGCTTCAAAATAATGGGTTAAAAGAAATTAGTTAAATTAAACCTCAGTCAATTCTACTTCCTTTAGGTCAGTCGTCTCTAACCTTGCTGGAGGTACTGAACCCCACAAGGTCCATACATGCGTACATTGAACACTTCATAGTTGGAAAAATAAAATGTGCTTTTTTCATGAAATTCAAAACATGCGTATGTAACTATATACTATACTACTGCACAAACTGGCCAAACAGTGTGACGTCACGAATGATACGAGTGCGGAGAACCAAACCACTGAATCTCTAAAACTGACTCATGAAACCCTTGGGGTTTGATGGAACCCACGCTAAGAACAATTGCTTTAGGTTGAAAGATCAAGCTCAACAGATATCTGCCACTTTTATCAATAAACTAACACATGAAGGGAGGAGCGTACATTAATATGCTGCTCAAGGGTTTATTAGACCAACTTTCTGGCACACGACTATGTCTTCTTTTTCGCTTTTGAATTATACCTCACGATCACTTCCATAAATTGTTATGGACCCACTTGTGAAGTCCAGAAAGAAGAAACTTAGATAAATACAAACAAACTTGATATCATATATAACTATTTACAAATATGACGATTGATAACGTAAACGCAGGTTAAGCGTAAAGCTTGAATGTGTATAGAAGTTGTAAAACGTGAACCGAGCTGAACTGGTTTTGATATGTACAATGCTATATAAATGTCAGAACAATAAAAGTTCCAGGCTACTAGAGCCATTAGCTCCCAGACCTCAGTATTTGATGCCACTTTTGCTTACAAAGCGACCGCTTCTTAAACTATTAGAGGAATGTCATATACTTCATCCCACTCCTGTTGCATAAAAGTCAGACTTAAGCCCTGGCCAAACGCGATGAACATTTTAACGAACAATGTTCAACATTCACTTCAAACGTTCGATGAATTGTTCGTTGCGTTTGACCGCTCTGGCTAAACTTGACCAACATTTCAAGGAGCACTTGCAATTAAAGGCGCCAACCCAGAAGCAAGCAAATAAAGTATGCAGACTCGCATGACTTTGCTGGATTTATGAGAAAGATAGGAATGGAGCATGGAAATGATGAGAATTGAGCATAGTCTTATCGAAAATGATAATTCCGGGGACCGAATGTTAGCTGCTGAGTTGTTAGACACTTGAAAAGAATAAACGCAAACACTTGGACTCAGTTCCTAAAATCATCCCGCTAATGCCTTAAACTTGCTGCCCTATGCATTTGCTTATGATTCTTTAAATTAAGTCAGTTTTAGATTCACTCAAATTCAAAAATCTATGAAAAACTAAGCAAATTCTGGTCGGAAAGTTTCTTATATATGCTTGCGTGCATTGGAAAATTGGAAAATCTCATTTGTTCGTTGAAATGTTCGTCAGAGTGGCAAAACGCGACGAACATTTGCAGAACATGAAAAAGTTCGAGAAATATTTTGATCTTCATCAAACAATTTTCGAATAACGACGAATATTGTATAACATGAAATTTATCATCGAAAAGGGTGGCTAAACGCGACGAACATTTGCAGAACGTGAAAGTTGAACATTGTTGGTTGAATTGTTTGTCGCGTTTGGCCGGAGCTTTACACTGGTAGAGATGCCGAGAAGGAGTAGACGGCTGATTAAAATAAGAATTCTTACTCAAGAAGTTTCTTCAAGTTTTTCACTATTTCATCCTGTTGATTAGAAGAGATATAGCTTGCAATAAAAATCAAAGCAATGGAAAAGAAAAAGGCAAGTGAAACAACACATCACAATACAACACAATACATCACAATACAACACAAAACATCGCAATACAACACAATAGAGTAGAGCACATTGCAATACAGCACAATACAATACAATGCAATGCAGCACAACACGTTTTAACACAATACAAGGTACCACATAACATAAAACGCAACAGCATGCAACAGTGCACAACAAAGCAAAAAAGAGCCCAACGCACAATGTTTAATAACAGTACAATATATTTATCACCATCTTGCTATAAGAGGTGGGTTCCTACTCATTTCTTGAAGCAACTACTCTCAAGTGCAAAATAAACGGGGGGTCATAGCAAACAAAGGAGTTAGACAAAATTCCGAAATTTAATAAACAGGGGGTCAAAATAAACGGGGTGGTCGGAATTTGAGTAATGGGGGCGGTCGGAATTTGATTACACAAGGAAGGAAAGAATAAAAGCAAGTTGTTACAAAGCATATAACTAAAATATGTAAAAAAACATGCTATTTTGCCTTGGAAATTGGTCGTAAATAGTACTAACAAAGAAATGAAATGAAATGACAGGTTTGTAAAAGAAGTCAGTTTCCTTAAAATTAATAAACGGGGTGCTAATAGAGTCCGGGGGGCTTGAAAAAAATCGAAAAATTAATAAGCGGGGGATTATTTGGCACCTAGGAGTAGACAACGATGATTCTAATGACGTAACACTTCAAAGTAGGTGCTCTTAGGTGCCTAATGGGCGCCCCCTCCCCACCATTCAATTTTTCAAAACTTTTCCACCCAAGGTATTTTTATTACAACCCCCCCGCCCATTAAATTTATTATCTCACCAAAGGCAATTTTTACAGGAGATACTTTGACCTGCAAGTAAAAAGTATCGTAAGAAAGCACGCTGATCGCGCGTGTTGCATGGCTAGCTCAGCGCTCTTCATTCTGTGGACATGGCAATATTACTTTGACGTAAATATGTGATAAGAAACCATATACTTTTCTATAAAATTTTGGTCATTTTCCAACCCCCCCCCACTAATTAGGCTTTGGAGATTTTTCACTCCTCCCAATATTCGAACTCTGTCTATTGGGCACCCAAGACTACTAAAATTTTTAATTGTAATGAAAACGCAAAGTTGTAATGAATAAAGGAAATAGAAATAAAGTGGAATGGGTAATTAAGACTAGAGTGGTGCAGTTAAATGTAAATAAGTACATGCCCATCAACTGGACAGAAAAACATGAGAATCAACGTTTCCTACCTGATTTTCTTTGTTTCTCTCGTCAGATTTCTAACAAGGTAATAAAATTGCAAATGGTGTAATGTGCAATATAAGAATGATGATCAATATATATATATATATATATATATA
>WIPJ01002361.1:158554-180297 GCA_018155075.1 Cassiopea andromeda | reverse complement strand
GGGGGGGGAGTTGACACTTCTATGTACGTACGCAAGAAAGTCCCTTTCTGAACGTATTTCGTAATATTTTCATGTGCAAGGTACTTTTATCATACTTTGTTGTCTTTGGTATCGACTTTCATTAAAGTTTCATAACGCATTTGCTATGATTATTTTCTTGTCTCTCAAATGTTTTACAGTTATTTTCTCTATGGATTATTGCTTGGATATTTAAAAATGTTCCCCTTAAAAATGGGGGGACAGATGGGTATGAGTACGTACGCATTGGGTGGGGGGGGTCGTAGCAAGCGTACATGTGAGTATGATGGAGGAGGGGGTCAAATTTTTGCCACTTTGTTGTGTATGTACTAATTGAATGACACCCTACAGTTGAGAACCGGAGTGATGGCCCAGTTGTAGAGCGTCTGCCACACAACCGGTAGGTCGTGGGTTCAGGCCCCGGCCGAGTCATACCGAAGACTTTAAACATGGTACTCACTGCCTTCTCGTCTGGCGCTCGACATATGAGAATGGAGTGGGAAAGCTAAACTCACGGAGCTACCAGTGGACCAGCCCCCGCTGTAGCTTTCACTGCATTCGCAGATGCGTGGCCTAGGGCTATAGAAACGGAAATAGGCGCCGCCCGATGCGTTATTGGGCGTGGGAAAGGACTTTGACTTTTTAGACTACAGTTGAGAGGGGCTTTTCCTGATAAGAGGAGAGAACATGTGGCATTGATCATATAATCGCTGAAAATTTCTATGTACGGGGCTGATTGCCAAGTTTGGTGCATACGTACTAATAAAATGTCTGTAGAATCAACAATTGGCTACGAAAGTTAAATATAGGAAGAACTTAAAAAAGGCTTATCATATAGAGTACAGAGATTTCTTATTGCTTAAGGCAGAAGCCTCAGATACAATAAGCATCGGAGTTAATGTCTGCATGCTGTTACGATAAGCACATGCAGCTACCTTCATGGTATTACCACTCCACTTCTGAAAGGTCATTTAAGCTCATGAATTAAGAGATACAGCTAACACTTACATGGTTTTTGTTCAGCGCATCCACAACCATACTCAGAGAAAATAAAGAAGAGTTGATTGATCCACTTTCCTTTAACCTGTGCAAAGGTGGATGTCAAATGTTAGAAGCTTTAATGTAGCGTTTTGTGGCTTCTTCTGGAGGCCGGTGATACTCTAATAACCATTAAGCCTTAGAGCCTAGGCCATAGGCCTTAAGTAGAACTATACAACTAAAACTACGCCTTGTCCTTTTCTATTGCGTTGAAACTTCAAGACTGAGCTAAAACATCAATACATAGACTATAAGCAAGACACCAAACAATACATTTTACGTCAGAGCACAGGACACGTTAACAGACACCAATTGAGGCTTACTGACACAACAGGACTTTCCACAAGCATGTGATTTTAAAACATAACATCAAAGATAAATTAACACGACACACAACGTAAAATAAACTAAAAATACAACAGCAATACGTTATATTAAGGGTGCAGTCTGGATGCACATGACTTTCATTGACACATTGCTATGAGAAAATTGAAATCGAAAATCTGTCAAACACATGAGTAAAAGGTAAGCAAAAATTCATCATTGAAGAAACTTCATTGGAAGAGTAAGGGGATATTTGAAAATGAAACATAACTTAAAAGGATATTGGTAGAAAGCGAAGTTACTTGTTAGAAAGTGTTAATTTAAAATCTGAATTTAGAAGTAACAAAATGTACTATACGATTGTCAATGTTCTCTATAAATTCAGATTATAGAATGAGTACTTTCTCTACAGGCAATTAGACTCTCACCTTCAAACCATACATGAAGAAAAATGGCCATTGACGGCGTTCAAAACTGAGTCAAAACAAGGATGTGGGCATGGAGAAACGACAAACGTCACTAATTTGCCAAATACCTTATTACACAAAATTAAAGCAACACATTAATCAACACGATTTTGTCTTTATCAGCATTAATTTATTTCACGGTAATTTTGGTATCGCGTTAATTAATCTGAACATATCATCAAAAGAAATCACAAAGGCCTCGTAATTAATGTGGACTTGACAAAGAAGCATAGAAGGTATGGAAATTGTCTACATTATGCAAGTATAGGATTTACTGAGAACCAAAATCATGTACACGCTTCTTTTTATAAGAAAACTATCTTTTTGCATGAGTCTCAATTTTCTTAACTTTTCCCAAAATTGAGCCTGAGATGTTCGTAAATTTCTCTTAACTTTTAAGTGAAATAAACTGGCAAAAATGGACTACAGTTTCATTGTAAATCTTGTGTACTCGAATTTGAATTCTATCTATAATATTTTGAATGTAGTAATGATGGAAGATCGAATTTTGGCTAATAAAATATCAAAGTTTGGAAATTGAGCTTAATGATTTTTGAAAGATTGTCTTGACATTTTGGCCACTTGAGCCTCATTTTCCGATAAACGTTTATCTTATAAAAACAAAATGTGCATCCAATGTGATTCGTTGTAAATCTGTTTGTTTTCCTTTCTGAATCATACAGAAATGCGTGAGGTAAACTTGATATACCACAATTAATGCTAATTAATGTTAATTAACCCTAATTAATGTTAATTAACTCTAATTAATTTTAATTAATGCTAATTAATTTTAATTAATGCTCATGAAACGCTTTTTTAGCCAATTCGCATTGAAACATTTCTTGGAAATCGCAGCTGAAGTATAAATTTTAAGAGTAGAGCGACGACGATGTTTTTGGTCGTGGCTCTTCTCTTGCAATTCGCATTAATTCGGTCCGCGTTAAGTCTCTTCGTGCTATTCGATACATCGCTTTAATTTCGTGTAAAAAAATATTGGAAAGGCCAGCTCACCTGACCCCAGTGTTGCCAGTTTTTCTGTTATCTTCCGATCCAGCTAAGTCAATCAAGTACAGTTTGCCATGGAATTTTCTATTTGGGTAGTCGACAGTTGTCTTCACAACCTAAACGTAATCGTGTGGTTATTCACATGGTAGCAAAAATGATTTCTAGACGAGTATCGTTTATTACTTAAACTGAAAACATGAGGCAAATAAATGAAAAATAAATAATAAACAAGTAATTCGGTTTATCAATGTATAAAAATGGATAAGGAATAAATTGATCAAAGAAGTGATTAATTAATTCGCTATAAGAGTGAATGATAAAATGAATGAATACTAGAATGAAATAGCGATAGAGTGGTTTAACGTAAGAATGAACGAATTATAGAAAGAATGAAATGCACGATTAGCAATAAATTTATTGTTTAACAATGTAATAGTTAAGAGATTTTTCTACAGACAACTTGGAATTCAAAGTCATGTCTGTGAAATTGACCATCAAGGAGAAAGGAAATGCCTTAAAGTGAATCTTACCTTGACCAGCAAAATTGTATGACTTCTTGAAGAATGTGCATTGAGATTTGTAGATCCAATTGTCCTAAAAAAAGGATGATGCCGTGAAATTGACGCTTTTCTTCCATACACGTTTTTTTTATAAGAAACCGTCATTTTGCCAGAGCCTCAATTTTCTTAACTTTTCCCGAAATTGAGCCTGCGACTTTTAAAATTTTCTTAACTTTTATTGAAATGAACTGGCTGAAAATGGGATGCTCTTTGTTTGTTAATCTTGCATACTCGAATTCGAATTCCATCTTTAACATTTTGAATGTAACAATGATGAAATATTGATTTTTAGGCCAACAAAAATAATTACATGTGAAAATTGCGTTGTGATTTTCTCAAGGTTTTCTTACGATTTTGGCTATTTGAACCTCATTTCTTATACAGTTGTTTCTTATAAAGATCCGTACTCAATACTAAGCGCAAATACTTTCCACAGCTACCATGACAAAGTTATTGTGCAAAGCTTATTGTAAAGCAGTATGCAATTTAAGTGAAAACTTAGTTTGAAGGTTTCTGGCCAATAAAATCTTCTCATAAAAATCAAATCAAATCAAATCAAATCATAACACTAGGAAATTACACAATTAATAGTTGTTTATTTTTCATTTGTTATTTTACTGAAATGGAAACTTAATTCTCTTCCAGTATTATTGCAATTTAGTATAAAATGGATGGATGCTGTAATTTAATAAGATAAAAAAGCTAAAATGCTCAGCTTTCTCTCCTTCTGCTTCCCACAGAGGTGCTGGACCCCTTTATAAATCTTTTGGGTACACGTTTTTATATAAGAAAAAAGTTTATAAGAAAATAAGGCTCAAATGGCCAAAATCTTACAAAAATCTTAAGAAAATCACGAGGCTCAATTTCCACAATTTAGTGTCTTTTATAGGCCAAAAATAGATATTTCGTCGTTATTGCATTCAAAGTGTTAAAGATGGAATTCAAATTCAAGTATACAATATTAATAACGACATTGCAAAAAATTTTAACCCGTTTATTTTAGTAAAAGTTAAGAAAAATTTAAGAAAATCTCATGCTCAAGTTCGGGTAAAGTTAAGAAAATTGAGGCTCAGGCAAAATGACGGTTTTCTAATAAAAAGCGCGTATTTATTAAATAACACAAATAAAATGTCCATTGAAAGTTCTCACATGTATATCAACTAATTCATTTACCGTTTTCTATGTAGAAAGAGCTTTTTTATATTCAAAACAAAGTTTCACCTAGAGCTAAAGGCTGTAGCTATTCTGGGGGGCTAAATCCCCGAGCCCTATTCCTCTCTACTTCTAGTTTGCAATATATGTTATCAGTTTCTCCGCAAAGAGAGTACATTTTTTACCCCCCAAAAACACGCTTCTCGAAAGAATTCTCGCAAAATCATTGGCTAATAGTGAAGAGGATTCCTTGGGTGGCGATTCTTTTGTTGGCCAATCAAGATTTGATGCTTTTGCTACTTCGCAACATCTGGTACCAACATTGGCTACTTGAGCCCCTCTACTTTATTTGGCTTTTTGGGCTGTTACAGAATAATCACTGCATATTCCCTTCTCCAAGCCATTCATCACTTAGCATGCCTTGATAGTATATTTCTAGAATACCTGTTGTTACTTGCAGACTGATATTCTTTCATAAATCCATTAAAACTATTGACTTCCACCTGGAAGGAGGAACAGCAAAGGCTAATGTTAGAGTTGCAAGCAAATTATATCTACAGTTAAGAAAGGGTTTTAAGAGTTTCCTTACCAGAATGTCTCTACCAAGAGATAAATACATAAAGGAAGAGCAAGTAATTTGCTTATTATTCCACCACTTTCTGTGCATTTCTCAAGAAATTTCAGCTTTGGTGATAGATTTACACCTCTAGCTAGTAAAGCTCCATGTTGCATAGAACCTCAGGTACCAATGAAAATAATCCTAGTTTTATTGGTAGCTCTTAAGTAAGTTAGGAATGCTGCAAAACAAAGTGTGTCCTCTAACTCAATGCAAAGTTGCCATGAAAAATGAAGGCAAAAATACCCAGAAATTCCCTTGAACAACAAAAGGAATTATCTGATTATCTAAAATTGCATTCACATGCAGGTCCTCATTTCAAAAAATGAAATTTAAGGTAAATTTAAGATATTTAACACCCTAAAACTTGTTAGAAATCTTGAATGAATGAATGCAATGTAAATATGTCAATCTTGAATAAAACACAACATCATAACTTAACAGGCCTAGCAGCAATATATGTGAAAAACATGGCTAGTACGAGGACGTCATGTGACCAGATACAACAATACAAAACAGTAAAACAATAGAAAATTGTTTTGGTATCATAACTAGTCCAACAAACTAGATAGAACATGCATAGCTCAAATTTGATGCCCAAAAAAGTAGTTTATTAATTAAGTAAAGTTAAAAACACCACACTATTAGATCACTATAACCCCAGGCATGTGCCTACAAGGAGACACAAGGAGCAATTCCCCAAAATGAGTGTTTGGCCCTAAAATAAGTATTTATCTGAAAATGTACATAATAAAAAAGGTTTTTGCCCCTCAAAATTAATTTTAGATGCAGGTTTTGACCCTCCAGGACATTTCCTTAAGCTATGCATTTGTTAGATCCATGCCAATAAGAGCAAAGCTAGCTCACAATAATTCCCTTGTTTCTCCCTGAAATAAATATTTTTAACAGTTTTCACTGACTTCTTTTACAATGGACATTTGTCCAGTCTTTGGACTAATCTGAAGCAACAATTATAGCCTAATTTGAGAAACAAATTGAATGAGAACCTTCTAACAGTTTTGCAAATACTTTACTTACCTCAGCCAACTCTGGTATAAAAATATTCCCACTAGCATCTTGTCTTAATGGCAGATCTTTGCTTTTTGGCACTAGCAGATCATATACCTACAACATTGAGGTTGCAGTAAATGAAAGAACAGTGAGATTTCCTGTCATTTGTGCAAGAGCTTTCAAGATGCGTTGTTTAATCAACTCCCAAGTCAAAGTCGCTACAAATTGCTCTAAAAGGGGATTTAATCTAACATAGATAGCAGAGGATGTACTGCTCCATTGATGGATTTCTGGCTTTTTCCTACTATCTATTCAATGAAACAGGAATTGATAGTCCATGGATTCTTTGCACTATCGGAAATCAACATCCATATACTAAATAGTAGTTCAGGTTGCTCAGAAATTGAAGGCCAATTCTGTTTATTAGTCAAACAGCATTTTAACAAACTATAGGTTCCTGTTTCTACATGTAAACCAATCACAATCAAAGTCAGCCAGAAATAAAAATATGCACACACAAATGAAATACCTTTTCTTGGTATATTTCCAACATAGACAACTGAATTGAGATGGTCTCTTGGTCATTGTTCTTAAGTTTCATGAGTTTAAAAAGATAGTTAATGCATCGAGGTATAAGACCTAGAATAAAAATAGTACTGATTTGGCATGGTTTAATTATGAAAAAAGAGTTCCTGAAGGCTTCAGGAACTCTTTTGCCATGATTAAAGCATTCCAAAATACTAATTATTTACATTTGGAAATCAAAGTATAGCTATAATATAGGTATTTTGTATATCAACTTAACAAGAGCTTCCATGTTATATAGCCAAGCCTACTTGGGCAAAACTTTTGGTCAAAGTTGTTTAACAATGACAAATTGCAATAGCATAAGACAAGAGCAAAAGCAAATAAAATTTATATGGATATCAATAGAGTCCAGAAAAATGTGCAGCTCCATGATTGTAAGCTAAAGGAAACTTTTTCATGTTAATACCAGTTTTGAGGAAGGCCCAGTAACTTCATATGGTTGAAATTGTAGTTGAAATTTCATGTGGTTGAAATTGCTTGTGGAAAATTCTGATTGAGTTGAGGTTGATGGTAGGAAGATATTATGTAAAGAAATTGCTGCAGCCACTGGGGAAGGATTAGGCTTTTTCTGGACTGTAGATATTAACATGATTGACTTTATATCTATCTCATGCAGAGGACAGGATTAGGAACAATGCCTTGAATTGAAAGATAACACAACTAAGCATGCATCCTCAGCTTATATATTGTATAGAGTTATACTTTTTACCAATCAAAAGCAGCATGGATTATAGGCAAATGAATTTAGTAAGGTTTGTAAAAGTTTTACCTGGTTGATCTTGTGTACCAACAATGGTGTGAGTTTTACCTGAGAGAACAATGAGATCAATACATTCTGCAACTTTAATTAAAAAGGAAAAAATATATTTTAGGATAAAATCCAACTTTTGTGCTACTCTTATGAATTATGATATTATTGCTTAAGCAAAACAGGATAATTACCAGCTCCTGTGGGACCATACCCAAAAATTGTTGCATTCTGACCATTTAGAATATTTGGAACAATGGATTTCACATGTCCATAAATCTCATTCTGCTTTGCATCACTGTCAAACACATTGTCAAACCTAGGGAGCAAAGAAATGATGGAAATTGCTCTACAATAATCTCTAATCTGCTCTACAAAGTCATAGTTTTGGTATTCAGCATCTCCAGATACCACTCCTACCAGGATGAGATAAAACAATTCATATTGCAACTATAAGCTTTTGTTCTGATTGTAAAAAGTACTACCTATGAAAGCAACTCATTGGATCTTATATGAAATTCCAATGCTTGAAATGACAAATTCATTGGAGAAGGGGCTCAGTAGATCCCAAATGAGCATCCCCCACTTATTTTTTTGACAAAAAATTACCAACTCTTCACTTTTGTTAGGCTCCCTCGGGTATTACATTTTCAATTTTTCTAGAAAAAATCCCCAAGGAAGTTGGTGCGGTTGTTGATTTGTCTAAAGAATGAATGAGATATATATGAAGCAGTGTTCGAAACCGTAATTATGGACCAATCAGCGTCGATACAAAAATCTCCATAACATCACTAGTGAAGAGTAGAAACTCAACTTTTGTTATGAATGTTGACCAACTGATCAACATTTACGACAAAAGGAGAGCGTTCTTCTGTTGTGACAAACATGGTTCATTTCATAACTTTGCAAGTGAGCATAACTTTTGCTAAACTATGTTCATTTGCAAAGTTATGAAATGAATCATGTATATCTTGATATTTATACATAGATATCAAGACAAACTTATACTTCTCATCACTGTGGGATTCAAGTATAATAAATCAGCCTACCTAAGTAGGCCCGTTAATTACACTACGTACAATAACTTACTCATATTCTAAAGCTTCATTATTTGGATTTCTATAATTCCACAACTGAAGTTGCTTGTCTGAGACCTTCTTTGCACATCGATCAGGCATTTCATTCTCTGTCTCCTTGCTCAGAAGTGGCCTTAGTCTGACGAACACTTTCACTTTGCTTCCCATCTAGGAGAATTAAAAAACTTCGCATAGTTTCAAGGCTTTAAAAATACCCGTAAATCTTAGCTTATATTTTCATAGAAACTTACCTTTTACTTAAAGATTCCTTATTAAAATGCTTCCACAGAAACTCCTTTAGTAGTTCATGGTGATGCGAATTCAAAATGGCGGATAAATGGCTTTTGAAAATTGGCGGTGCTTAACAAGCTATCTGCTCATTGGTTAATCCAACTTGCCGTTAAAACAGTATGGGCGCATGCGGATAGCATCGCAGCTACTGAAAACAAAATACCGAAATGTTGTCATGCCATCTGGTAAACTTGCAACATTTTCACTCCACTCTGTACATTCAGCAACATTTGCGTTACTATTCGGTTAACTTCAAAACATTCACTGGTTTTTGCTTGTAAGCCTATAGGATTGTCGTATAATAATCAAGGCTAGAGGTGTCGGCAACAAAAAGCAAATTTTAAGATGGGACAGCGATAGAAGTGAGAGGACGTGTTGTAACAATTCTATATCCCCAATCAGGGGCGTCGTAGCTAGAGAGTAGAGGGCCACAGCCCCTCCAATTTTTTCGAAATCGTTGGGTTTTCGGAAATTTTAAGGTGTCGTCAAAAATATTCCGGACTGTAGTTGTTGGTAACGCTAAAGGTTTTGAATTTTATCGGAGAACCTTTGAACTTGGCCCTCCCTACTCTACGGGTGCCACGATACCTCTGCCCCCAATAACCATCTCCTAAATCCATCTCTGTATATTACATGAAGGCCAACAGGTGTCTTTTAGCCAGGCCTGTGTTTCAGGGGTGGAAAAACTGTACTGGAGGAATCACATGGTACAAAATCAGTTTATTTCATACTCCATGTTACCAGGATCAAATGAAAAATGTGTGCACCGGAAAAGATTGAGCCTTATAGTATGTCACAAAGGCCAAGGTTGAGCTGAACCAGAATTTCAGGAGATTTCTCCTTATCTACAAATATAAAGCAACAATAAAAATTGCAAAAAAGCTCTCAGGGGTGGCAAAAACCTGGTGTCCTGTTGTTCATGGGTGACATTTGCCACCCCATGGCTACGGGCCTGCAGATATCTAGATCAAGTGAAAAATTCACAGCAGAATTGTAAAAATTACAGTCACATACATGTAAAGGGCCCGAAAGGGTACTGCCCCATCAAAATGAAGAACTTACATGATTTTCCCTTTCATTAGTTTCCTTGTTACCAAATAAAATTACCACCCTCCTGAGGTGGGGGCAGAGACAAGATTTGTCCTCTAGGTCAATACCTCCAGCTCACTGATCTTTAAATAATGACATGTGATTTATTAAGAAATCATTGCTCCAACTACATGATTGGTTTCAGCTGCATGCCATGGCTTCTCTAACATCAGGTGCAGCACTACAGAGGGGGTAGGGATGTGACACCCAAAGGGTTGCAAACTACTGAGTTACTTAGCAAATTTTTAATTGTGCACTCAGCAGATTCTATAAAGGGCTTCCTTTAATTATGCTGACATACACTTCTCATTCTGCAGTTTGAAACCTGACATCCGTAATGTAGCTTGCAAAAGAAGAGGTATGAGGGAGTCACACCCCCATGTTTTGTAAACTCTTCTGTAAACTTACAACCAGGGAATTTCAGCATTTCATTTGGTGCCTAATAGAAGGGGGTTGGAACAGTTGGGAGTAGTAGAAAAATCCCAAAAACCCAAATAGCAGGTGGTTGGTGTTAGCTTAATTCGCAAACAATAGCAACTGTTTTCACCCCCTGGAGGGACACACGTTTTTCTAAGTTGTTCGATGCTATAGACCAGGGGTGTCAAGCTCAAATATAGAGTGGGCCAAAATTTAAAACTGAACTGAAGCCGCGGGCCAAGGTTGAATAAAGTATCCTTTTAATATGTACCCGAATCAATTTTGCAATGAATACTGAACAAGCAAGACTTATATAACTTGACAAAATCGAGGTAAAATTCTGAGGTATTTTAATATAAACTCTTTCACAGGCTAATAATAAACTTGAAAATAAAGTAACAATAACAAAATTAATCAAACGTTCAAGCTTTAAAGCAGCTCCACCGCTTTAAAATACCAGCGGGCCAGCTCTAATGTTAATTTGATATTGCCTCAAGGGCCAAATGAAATTACACGGCGGGCCAAATTTGGCCCGCGGGCCAGAGTTTGACACCCATGCTATAGACGGAATTAGGACAGAAGCATAACCAATCTATCGTCTGGCGAATTTCAGCAATAAATCTACGCTATTCTATGCAGGCAAGCCAGGAAACCAAAGTAAGACATATACCTTTACGTATTGTAGTATAAGCTATCGTAGTGATTATTCGTTGTGTTATACGTAGGCCGTATGATTTCGATGTTTACCTAGGTATATTTAGTTTGAACTTTACTGTATCGTTTGATTTTAGTTCAAACCAACGCAATTCGATAGAAACCAACGCAATTCGATAGAAACCAACGCAATTCGATAGAAATCAAGGCAATTCGATAGAAATCAAGGCAATTCGATAGAAATCAAGGCAATTCGATAGAAATCAAGGCAATTCGATAGAAATCAAGGCAATTCGATAGAAATCAAGGCAATTCGATAGAAATCAAGGCAATTCGATACAATCAACCCAATTCGATACAATTCAACACAAATAAGCACAACCCCAATACCGACCAACATTAGAACTATGTTTAATAAAGTCTCATCAAGGCAACAGATTACTAGTATGCAATCTACCAATTAGCATCATCTCAATTTACAATAAATTTACTATTCGCTTGATTTACTTTGATTGCAAGTTTGAATTTAACTACTGAATCCTTTTGAAACAAATGAATGATTGTTGCGTTTGAATGTCGGTTTGCCTGTGTACGAAGTCTACAGTTGGAATATATGGGGGGTTGCAAAATAAGCAAAAATGCTATAGAAACGGTAATGGTTTCTTGTCACAAATTTATATCAAAGTAACATAATCAAGTCTACAGAATGAAACAAGGCTGAACCATACAAGAAATAAATTCAGCATGCTTTTCTTATGATATATTTACTTGTAGGCAAAAGAATTTCCTCTAAAAACTGCCATGCATGAGATCTTATTAAAAACATTAAAAGTAGGGGTTTGAAACAAGAAAGTCCTGAATGGAACATTTTTGAAAAATTAACTAGGGGGGCATCTATAAGGCACCCAAGAGCACATGATTGACATGTCTAGCCTTGACATACCATAAATTCTTGAATAAGCCCAAGCCCATAGCCAGGCCTGTGTTTCAGGGGTGGCAAAATTATACTTGAGGAATCATGTGGTGCAAAATTTGAGAGCTTATTTCATACTTTATGTTAGAGCAGCCGTGGCCTAGCGGTGATGAACTTGACGTACACCAAGATGGTCCTTGGTTTGAGGCCCACCACAGGCCATTGGTGACATCAGGAAGGGCATCCGGTCCTAAATGCTCGTGCCAGAGTCCTCTCAGAGGCAGCCTCCATGCCCCAAGGAATTGGGGGAAATGGAGGTAAAACTGAACTTCATACTTTATGTTATCAAAACCAAATATACAATGGGTGTACAGGAAAAGATTGAAATTTCTAGTATGTCACAAAGACCAAGGTTCTGAACTACAACTTCAGGAGATCTCGTCTTACCTACAAATATAAAGCAACAATGAAAAATTGCAAAAAATTTCCCATGGGTGGCAAAAAGCTGGAATCCTGTTATCAATGGGTGGCATTTGCCACCCTATGCTAACCCATGGCTACATGTCTGTATAAGCCCATGGAAGCTTATTTCTTTTTTGGATTTTTGCGTGGAGGCTTATTTGAAGGAGGGCTTAAAAAATTTTCCTGGAAATTGCTCACATTCCAGTTGCAATCTTTCTATTTCTATGGTGTTTCTCTGATGTTGCAAGTAATATGATTTCTTCAAAGGATAGGCAAATTTTCATCAATTAATGGGTACTTTTTCTTTCCTGGCTCTATAAGACACTAACAGACTCAAATAGGTGCAGTCATTTGCTTGGATAGAGGCTTATTCAGGGGGAATGAGGATTTAAGATAATTAAAGGAGTGTTGGAAATGCACTTTCTAGCATCAGTCAACTGGGGGTACATCCTTTCATTGACTAAATTGTGAAGGCTGCTGGTAGTATATGTGACTTTACACCTCCATGCAAGCAAGGTCATGCTTCACCACTGTCTGAAAGAGATCATGCTATGTCACTGCTAGCAATTTTTGAACAAATAACAGCCCCATTGAGAATGAACATAAGACATAGGTATATTGGACATAGGTATATTGCTCTAATTATAAAATCTTTATAAAATCTAATTATAAAATCCTTATTATCTATGGACTTAAATCATATGCTAAGGTAAAAAGTATTAGATGATTGGCTTTTAATTTCAATACTTCTTAACCACTACTTTATCTCCATCTAGATCATAATATGCAACAAAAATATTCCCTTTCCATGTCCACATATAAATTGGAATTGCATCACTTTCATTTGACAGTTTATGGCTAACAATATTCTTGGCATTTCTTGTGCTCCACATATCTATATCTTGTCCTCTGCACAACAAAAACTTATTGGAAGGTAAAATAACAGCATTATATCCAGGGGCATTTATTGAATTTTCTTTCCTGAGGCTTCCAAGCTTGTACATCTCAACTGAATCCCTTCCACACGCAAATAGCAAACGATCTGATAGCAAAATCTTTTTGACTGTTGATCCTACATCTATGAAGCCAATTTCCTTTAGCAATTCATTACTAATAATCTTAGCAACATCCCAAATTTGTACTTTTGACAATACAGACAGGCTGAAAAGGTACTTTCCTATGGAGCAGGTGATATATGCCAATGGAGTACCAATATTTAATGATTTGACAAGTGTGAAATCACTTAAAGACCATATGTTTATTTTTGAATCTGTAGATGCTGAGAAAAGATACTGCTCTGATATACACAGACTGGTTACAGCACCGTCATGGTTCTCCAGGATTTTTAAGCACTCTAAAGATACACTGTTCCATACCATAATTTTCCTATCAAATGATCCTGAGAAGAGGTATTTATCGTTTGATGCAAGCGATAAGACGTGTTCAGTGTGTCCAATTAAATATCTTATACTGCCATCTTTAATATCCACAGCAGTGATGGCATTCTCCATATAACGGGGGTTATTTGAAACCATAGCTAGGAACAAATAAACATCAGAACTGACTGCAGATACAATAGAGCCGGCCTTTTTGTCCATGTCACATATAATTTTACTTGTTCTGAACAAGCATATGTCATAAATAGGGAGTATATTTGAGGTACGCCAAATCACCTGTGGCCACTCGCTTGCACATGCACTATTGGCACGACTAACAAATTCCCATGAACTGAAATTTATATCTGCGATTGACTTCAAAATATCAAATCTTGAAGTCTTTCCAGTTAAACCGAGCAGCTTCCTTTTGAATTTTGATTCCTTGTCAAAAACGATTTTGCATACTTTGATAACTTCTGGTAGTTTGTTCATGTCTTTCACATATTTTACGCAAAGCGTTATAGCTGTTTCTTGGTTATCTCCAAATTCATGGATGGTTGAAAGGACAAGGATTTTCATGGCCATAATCTTATCTGAAACATCTGGTACCACTCCAAACGCTATTACTGCCGCATCTCTAGCCTTTTTGAATTCATCTCTTGCTGTCGCTGGATCGTTCGAGACAAGATGATATCCCGTTTTAAAAAACGCAATTGCTGCTACTAAGTCCTTCCTTCTTAGGGCATTCAAATGTTCATGTATCTTTTGAAATTCATTCAACAGCAACTGACGAAGTTGCTCTTCAGCAATGTCGCCATTCTCAATCCTCGATGCTGTTTTGGAGGCAAATAATGTCCAGGCTTTATCTAAGGCAAAACGCAGAGCACCTACTTCCGCCATTACTACATGTCGGAAATGGTATTGGCAATTTTTATACCGATTGACCTCCAGTTTACGGTTAGTTTGCTGTAAACGCCTAAGGGCCTGATTACGTGGGCGAGTTGACCCTCTGGTAACTCGGCTCTGACTCGCCAAATTTTCGAGATTACGTGGGGTGCTTGACCCGCTTTTGCCTCGGCTGTGACCTTCAGCCAACCCGGCTGAATCCGATTGAAAACAATTCAAATGCTTGCTTTTTACTATCCACAGCCATTTTCGCTTAGTTCGCGCTTGAATATTCCTAGGACAAATGTCAGAACATTGATATTGTGTTGATTCATGCCATTTTCCATTGTTTCCCTTCGTGTTGACATTGTTCATCACCGCCAAAATACCATTTGCAAAGGCTCTATTCTAAACGTGAAGTAAATCAATGAATTTATCAAAGTTTCCACCATTTTCGAAGTCCCAGTAAATTTGTTCGAACATACAGCAACCATATCACCTATATTATTCATGATTAAAGCCATAGAAATGGTCAAAACACATCCGTATGCAGTGGGTGAACCCGAAGCTGACACATTTGCGATATTACATGAGAAGGGTTAACCCGTTTTACCGGGTTGACCCACTTTCAAAAAGAGAGTTAACCCGCCTTGCCGGGTTGCCTCACTTCAGGTAATTGCGACATAGCTGTCAATAAGGATTTGACCAGGGAGTCGAGCTAGGTCACAGAGCCAGACACGAGCCAGACACGGGTCAACTCACCCACGTAATCAGGCCCTAAGTTTTCCCTTGTTTATTTGCATCTGTTGTGGGGAACAGAAGCTCGATAAAGCAAGAAAAACTATATTTCCTAAAACTAGAACACATATTCTATAAGCCTATCTACTTTTCATGTCTATTAACTATGATTTTTATTCAAACTAGTGCTTTCAAAAACTCCACCCTATGTGAACAACTTTTTAGTCTCTGATCAAATAAAATGACTTGTCATCGTCTTTGAATATTGAACAGGTGAAAATGGCACAGGATTAAGGACTGGGGTACAGAACAGCGACTTTCCATCAGGCAAATCTCACATTAAAGTTGATATAATTCAACTCTGATTTGATTTGTTTAGAGAACACCTACTAGTGAGTGTGGAGAAAACTCTTGACGGGAAATTGTTGGCGTTTTTATATGGAAAATCAACATCTGAAAATAGCGCATCTCGACAGGTGCGCAAAAGTAGAGTTACAAGGGAATTCAAAATAACAACTTTCCATCAAGCAAATCTCCATGTACAGTTGAGATAAGTTAATTCTGATGTCATTTGTTTAGAGAACACCTATGAGTGAGCGTGGAGAACACTCGTGACCGGAACTTAGTTGTCAATGTCTTTGAAAATTGAACAGGTGAACACATGAGTTCATGAAAGGTGATTAGGAATAATGACGCTTGAGGACGCAAATTGTATCGTACACCAAAAACAATTATTAAGATATATATATATATATATATATATATATATATATATATATATATATATATATATATATATATATATATGTATGTATATATATATATATATACAAATATATAATATATATTATTGTATCGTATAGGAAACTTTTGCCCCCAATTGTTTTTCACTTATATCAGAGTGGTGCTTTTTGGCGTATAGAGCTACTTATATGCCAATCGAGGGCCGTGGGGGGTGCGCCCAATATTTTAAAAAATGCAGGAAAGTTAGTCACCATTTTGTCATGCTGCGAGAGACATGGCCACTGCATTTTCTGTGGTATTTCTTTTACTAACATTAGTTGATCATCAAGCGCTTTCGACACATTTCTGTATAATTTTGCTCTTACAATTACAATTGGTATACAATACAAATTATTTTACATAGCTCATCTGACATATAAATTTCCATTCTATAACTCATGCACGTTACTGTCTTTACATATCTCCTCCCAATAAACTGTTTTTGATTTACTTGACTTTCCATATAATCTACCTGTCGCTTGTTCATAGGTTTCCCGATATTTTCATTTCAAGAACTGGGTTAACAGTTCTGGGAATATTACTCGCTCAATGAATTGGCTCCTACACATACCCCATGTTCTGGAAATTCGAAATTCCAATTTATTCAATGTGGAGAAAAGCTTCTCGTCTTCATTTGGTACTGTTCTGTAGAAGATCTTTTGTACTATGCGTAGTAACTTACACACAATACTATGTAGTGAATTTCTTATTAAAGAAAATTCTTCATTTTCTTGCAAATAGCGAAACCTTGAAGGGCGCTATGCTATTACTGCAGATAGCCGTTCTGTTGCTACTTTCAACAGTTCTTTCAAAGGCCGCCGCTGAAGATCATTAATATGGGCACACAGCTTACCTGCCTCTCTCGTACAAAAAGCTGCAGTTCTTAATTCTGTGCCATTTTCACATGCTCAATTTTCAAAGAAAATGAAAACTAATTTTCGGTCAAGAGTTTTCTCCACACTCACTCATAGGTGTTCTCTAAACAAGTGAAATCAGAGTTGAATTATATCATTGTAAGTGAGATTTGCCTGATGGAAAGTCGCTGTTCTGTACCCCAGTCCTTAATCCTGTGCTATAATAATCCTAAGATATAAATTTAGTAGCATCAACGTCAGGAACGCGGTAGTATGAGATTTGTAAGTACAGTCCCTGTTATATGAAATGTTTCCATTCAATGCTTGAATAGGTTAGTCAACTGTATCAAACATTAGGCCATAAGACAACATCAAATACTATTGAATAGAGCCTTTGTCACTGAAAACGGCGATCATATGAACCAATGCTTCATAACAACCATCACGTCGAGTTTGGTCTCTATTGGCCATTTAATTTTTGAAATTTTAGTAAATTTGACAATTAAAACTAACACTTTTATCCAGAACTTGGTTCCTCTTACAACTGTATTCGGTGGTTCTATCACACAGAACACTATTGATTTGTCGTTTAAGTAATGTAATGAGCTTTTCGTGGAGATAGAGCATTTTGGGTGTGAAATTTCTTGCGGAGTTATAAGCGCTGATATAGTGGAGAAATCGGAACCAAAACAGGCCTCTCCCTCTGTATCACGCGAGCACGCGCATGCGCCTCAACTTGGTTTCATCGTGTGTCTCGTTCTTGAAAATTAACCAGATTACGCTTCTTGGCAATTAAATGGCGCGCCTGGATGCCAAATTTTTGCCACACGGTGCATAATTAGTTGCGCTCCTGCTAGAATCTTTATGGAGAGGCCTGATCCAACAATGACAGAGCCTACTAGTCCAGTCGCTATGGGGTCAAAAATAGGTGCACACTAGAAAAATTTGAGGGCAATGCAATTTTTGGATAAATGTGTCCCATGGCAGTTACTGGTTAATTTCTTACCGGTTGGAAAACCTAGATTTACTTCTGAAGCTTTTCCAAGCTACATTTCTTTCTTATAATCTCAGGCCAGACTGCCATTATGAAAGCCATTTTGTGCTGTAATAATTTCGTGCGAAATCGAGGCTACTGACGTGCTACTGCAAACTTTACGGAGGTTAGCAACAATATTTTGTCAAAGGAAGTGTGACTAACAACGACTCCAAAATAAATTAAAGGTCATCATTACATGAATATTGAACAAAATATGTTTGAAACATCAATTATTAGTTCTTTAATCATAACTTGATACGATTCTATTGAAATTGAATAAAAAGATCCCATGTGATGCATATCAGTTACCCCCGGCTGAGATCATTTTTCACATATAGTATAAAAAGAAAGATGATCAATGCACGTCACGACATATCACAATTCATGTTTACTGACTAACGCCTTTTCTGGAAAGTCTACACATACACTCTCTTTTTTATAAGAACCAGATAACTTCTGCCGAGCCTCGATGTTCTTAACTTTTTGATATTGTCAGTCTCAAATGCTCTTAAAATTGTTCATATTTTAAGAGTGAGTTTTTGCAAATATTTGAGAAATTACATACTGTGTATAGTTTCTATGACGTTTTACTGGGTAAATTTCGAAAATTGTAGAAACTGTTCAGCGTCCCCACGCTGACTATCTGCTGGTTCAGGGATTTAGTTGTTAAAGTGCCAAGAGAACTCTCAGAGAGACACCAATTTGTATCCAGTTAGGAAAACCCCGACAAAAGTAAAGCAATGACTGCTAGTGTTTATGGACAAACTCATCAAATCGAGCCTCAATGTTCTTATAAAGTGTGTTCTTATAAAAAAAAGAGTGTAGCTGAACTTGTTGTAACAATCCCGATTCATTACAAACATGCTACTACTTGATACTTATCGGGGTTTTCCAACAGGGGCGTAGCTAGAAATCTTTTAGTGGGGGGGGGCAAGATCAACAATTTTTGACAAAAGGGCTTGCTAAAGGGCGTGTCTATACGCATGTTTGAAAAGTTATCAATTGTAAATAATAATTTCATTGTAAATCCGCTTCAAACTTTTGCTGTTAAAGTAACCCTTTGTATTTAGAACCCAAGAAGGAAACTCTTTGAATTGGGGCTCTTTGATTACTGAAAAACCCAGTTTTGAAACACATATCTGAAAAGTGGGAGGGGGCAAATGAAGGGGCCAAAGAAATGTCTGGGAGGGGTCACGGCCCACCCTGACCCTCCCGTAGAATCGCCACTGTATCATTGATAATAAGATTATGATGATGACTGATGATGACGCATACGAAGAAGCAGCAGAGGAAGATTGGGATGTGGACGAATGACCTAGATCATCGTTTCTCAATGTGGGCGCCAGCGCTTGCTTTGATATCAGGGGGCGGTAGCCCAAAAATGGGGGGCGGCAATGTAGCAGTTGAGGTGCCACCAATGAGATAGAATAACTGGAGATACCTTCTGGTCTGTGAGATGCCTTTAATTCATTCCTCTATTTATTATCTACATTAGATCACAAGCATTTAATACCACAAAGTGAATTTAGGGTTTGAAACAAATTGTGCCATTAATGTGAAAGAAAATTTGCTCTGGAAATGAGTCAGTGTGGTGTTTGTGAAGTGAATATTTAACATAAAGTGTGACGTATTGATTGAAATCATATCATATCAAGAAATCATATCAAGATTTCTGGCTACAAAAAAAGATATCTGACTTCTATCCGGTATTATGGAACAAGGCCAAGATATATTTTATTGCTTTTCCGACTTCAAATTTGGTAGAACGGGGCTTCAGTGCAGTTGCCTTGCTTCTTTCAAAGCAAAGGAACAGACTTAGAATTATCGAGCGTGGAGATCTACGTCTTCTTCTACCTGAGTTCGATCCTGATGTGGAGAAACTAATATCCCTACACCAAGTACATCCATCTCCTTAGCAGTAATTGGGAAAACAAACTAGAAAACTTTATTAGATTCATTTTTATTTTTGAACAGCATAATTTGTCCTATTTTTGCATTAGATGTAATCCTGAAGCCAAATTAAAGTTGTTTACTGAATTAGTTATCATTTTTGAAAACATATATTGTTAAATTCTTTTCTTCACTTTAGTAATTAGTAAAAATGGTTCATTAAATTAATTAATAATTTTGAAAAAGTATTTTGATGTTTAATGCTGTTGTTTCTTGTCACAAATTTATATCAGTGTAACACAGTTAAGTGTACAGAATCAAACAATGCTGAACCATACAACAAATGCATTCAGCATGCTTTTCTTATGATATATTTACTTGTAGGTAAAAGAATTTCCTCTAAAAACTGCCATGCATGAAATCTTACTACAGAAATTAATAGTAGGGGTTTGAACCAAGAAAGTTCTGAATGGAAAATTTTTGAAAAACTAACTAGAGGGGGACATCTATAAGGCACCCAAGAGCACATGACTGACATGTCTAGCCTTGACATACCATAAACAGGGTTCATACGGTCAGGAAAAGTCAGGAAGGAAAGTATGTTTTTAAGGGTAGTCAGGAAAAGTCAGGAAAAGTCATGAAATGTCAGGAAATTTTGTTGAAACTTGAAGAAAGTCAGGAAAAAGTCAGGAAATTTTATCAGTTAAGTGAATTCTGTGGCGATCAATTGTAGAGTTATATCAATGTCAAATTTCATTTATCGCGTTTGAAATGCAAACATGCAATCTGGAATGTGAACACGCAATCTGTAATTCGAAAATGTCAATCAAAACAGCAGATTTGGAAGATTTGTTGTCGAATAAAAATCAATTTAAGTCGACTGAAATTGTAATTAGATGCGACGTCTAAAACCAAGTCGCATTATGGTCGAATGTTTGACCGATCCAGTCGATTAATCGACTGAAAGTCAACTGAAGTATAAATTTGGCTTTATACACGTGTTTTTTTATAAGAAAATAATTATTTTGCCTGAGCCTCAATTTCCTTAACTTTTCCCGAAATTGAGCCTGAGATATTCTTAAATTTTTCTTAACTTCTATTGAAATAAACTGGCTAGAATGGTCTACAATTTCGTTATTAATATTGTATACTTGAATTTGAATTCTATCTTTAACATTTTGAATGCAATAATGACGAATTTGGCCTATAAAAACACTATATTTTGGAAATTGAGCCTCTCGATTTTCTTACGATTTTCTTAAGATTTTGACGATTTTAGCCTCATTTTCTTATAAACTTTTTCTCATAAAAAAAGACGTGTACTTCACACAATAGATGCCTTAAATGCATACTTTGTTAAATTTTCTTCTTAACAACTGTATTCGACGTGAGAACTATTTTAAGTATAATATATTGGAGATATGTTACTTTGTACATGTAAATGGGTTTGATCAGGAAAAAGGCTACAAATCCCATAATATAGATGCAAAGCTACAGTATTAAGAACACGACAAACCTATAGGAATCCATTTATGTTAATTTAGATTATTTCTTATGGTAAATCACATCTTAATTTAGATTATATCTACACCATTATAGATACTAAGTTCTACCCCGTGGTTCCGCCTGCATTCACCAGTGGTTACAAATAATGTCTCCGAATTATGTTTCTCGCTATTGCAACACTTTGAAGTAACCAATATCTGCTACTATACCTATTCAAATATCATTTGTAGTTCATTAGTTTGATTT
>WIPJ01002361.1:141554-155003 GCA_018155075.1 Cassiopea andromeda | reverse complement strand
AGATCCACCTTTTCTTACCCAAATTAACAAAAGATATTCAACTACTTGTTTTTAAAAGATGGGTCAGTGGCATCATTTTTAACATCAGCTAGTCAGGAAAAATACTATATATTTCTGATCTGAAGTCAGGAAAAACACCTTCATTTTCAGGAAAAAGTCAGGAAAAGTCAGGATAAAATATCTGGCTAGATGCGTATGAACCCTGCATAAATTCTTGAATAAGCCCAAGCCCATAGCCAGGACTGTGTTTCAGGGGTGGCAAAATTATACTTGAGGAATCATGTGGTACAAAATTTGAGAGCTTATTTCATACTTTATGTTAGAGCAGCCATGGCCTAGCGGTGATGAACTCAATGTACACCAAGATGGTCCTGGGTTTGAGGCCCACCACAGGCCATTGGTGACATCAGGAAGGGCATCCGGTCCTAAATGCTCGTGCCAAAGTCCTCTCAGAGGCAGCCTCCATGCCCCAAGGAATTGGGGGAAATAGTGGTAAAACTAAACTTCATACTTTATGTTATCAAAACTAAATATACAATGGGTGTACAGGAAAAGATTGAAATTTCTAGTATGTCACAAAGACCAAGGTTTAGCAGAACCAAAATTTCAGGATATCTCTCTTTATCTACAAATATAAAGCAACAATGAAAAATTGCAAAAACTTTCCCAGGGGTGGCAAAAAGCTGGAATCTGTTATCATTTGCCACCCTATGCCAACCCGTGGCTATATGTCTGAATAAGCCCCTGGAGGCCTTTTTAGATTTTTGCATGGGTGCTTATTTTGAAGGGGGGCCTAAAAATTTTCCTGGAAATTGCTTACATTCCAGTTGCAATTTTTCTATTACTATGGGAATTCTCTTATGTCACAAGCAATAGGATTTTTTCAAAGGACAGGCAAATTTTCATTAATTTATGGATACTTTTTCTTTCCTAGCTGTATAAGAAACTAACAGACTTTCAAATAGGTGCAGTCACATGCACGGGTAGAGGTCTATTCAGGGGGGGGGGGAATTTAAGAATTTAAGGTAATCAAAAAGGAGTGTTGGAAATGCATTTTCTAGCATCAGTCAAATGGGATATATCCTTTAATTGACTAACTAGTGAAGGCTTCTGATAGTAAATGTGACTTTACGCCTCCATGCAAACAAGGTAATGTTTCATGACTGTCCAAACAAGATCATGCTATGTCACTGTTAGCAAGTTTTGTACAAACAACAACCCCATTGAGAATGAACATTAGACATAGGATATTGCTCTAGTTATAAAATCCTTAGTAACCATATTATCTATGGATTTAAATCACATGCTAAGGTAAAAAGTATTAGGTGATTGGCTTTTAATTTCAATACTTCTTAAGCACTACTTTATCTCCATCTGGATCATAATAAGCAACAAAAATATTCCCTTTCCATGTCCACATATAATCTGGAATTGCATCACTTTCATTTGACAGTTTATGGCTTACAATATTCTTTGCATATCTTGTGCTCCACATATCTATATCTTGTCCTCTGCACAACAAAAACTTATTGGAAGGTAAAATAACAGCATTATTTCCAGGGGCATTTATTGAATTTTCTTTCCTGAGGCTTCCAAGCTTGTAAATGTCAACTGAAAAAAATCCACACGCAAATAGCAAATGATCTGATAGCAAAATCTTATTGACTGTTGATCCTACATCTATGAAACCACTGTCCTTTAGCAATTCATTACCAATAATCTTAGCAACATCCCAAATTTGCACTTTTGACAATGCAGACAGGCTGAAAAGGTACTTTCGTTTGGAGCAGGTGATATATGCCAATGGAGTGCCAATATTTAATGATTTGACAAGTGTGAAATCACTTAAAGACCATATGTTTATTTTTGAATCTGTAGATCCTGAGAAAAGATACTGCTCTGATATACACAGACTTCTTACAGCCCCTTCATGGTTCTCCAGGATTTTTAAGCACTCTAAAGATACACTGTCCCAAACCATAATTTTCCTATCAAATGATCCTGAGAAGAGATATTTATCATTTGATGCAAGCGATAAGACATGGCCAGTGTGTCCAATTAAATGTCTTATACTACCATTGTTAATATCCACAGCAGTGATGGCATTCTCCATATCACTGGGGTTATTTGAAACCATAGCTAGGAACAAATAAAAATCAGAACTGACTGCAGAAACAATAGAGCCGGCCTTTTTGTCCATGTCACATATAATTTCACTTGATCTGAACAGGCATATGTCATAAATAGGGTCTATATTTGAGTTACCCCAAACCACCCTTGGCCATTCGCTTGCACATGCACTATTGGCTTGACTAACAAATTCCCATGAACTGAAATTTATATCTGCGATTGAATTCAAAATATCAAATCTTGAAGTCTTTCCAGTTAAACTTAGCAGCTTCCCTTTGAATGTTGATTCCTTGTCAAAAACGACTTTGCAGACTTTGACAACTTCTGGCAGGGTGTTCATTCTTGTCACATATTTCAAGCAAAGCGTTATAGCTGTTTCTTGGTTATCTCCAAATTCATGGATGGATGAAAGGACAAGGATTTTCGTGGCCATAATCTTATCTGAAACATCTGGTACCACTCCAAACGCCATTAATGCCGCATCTCTGGCCTTTTTGAATTCATCTCTTGCTGTCGCTGGATCTTTCGAGATAAGATCATACCCAGTTTCAAGAAAAGCAATTGCTGCTACTAATTCCTTCCTTCTTAGGGCATTTAAATGTTCATGTATCTTTTGAAATTCATTTAACAGCAACTGACGAAGTTTCTCCTCAGCAATGTCGCCATGCTCAAACTTCGATGCTGTTTTGGGGGCAAATAATTTCCAGGCTATACCTAACGCAAGACGGAGAGCAACTACTTCAGCCATTATTACAGTTAGTGTGCAATTATGCGAATACTACGAAGCAAATGATCAATTTTGCCATGCCTTCAAAAATATCTCAATAAGCACGATTGTTGGTCAATGGCTGTTGGCAATTTTTATGTTGGACACTTCCTTATGTTGTTGGTGTTGTGACATTGTCATTGTTACTGCTGTAGCTTGCAAGCTTGACGAACCGCATGATCGATTCGCTGTGTCGAATTCTGCATTCATCCAGGGATGTGCCGACTGCGGGGGGCGTCACGCTCCCCCAATATAGTCAAAGTTGCAGGAAAGTTAGTCAAAAGGCAGTCAAGGTCAAGAGAGCTGGCAACAGTATTTTCTGTGAGTTTTTTTAAAAGTAAAAATAGTTGGTTATTGGGTCAAAACGCCCCCCCCCCCAACAGAAGGTGTCAATTGAATTTTCACTGCATGAAATGGCATTCTGGATCCACAGATTGAAGTTCTGAATTCTGGATTGCATTTGTGCATTCCGAATTCGAAATCTGAATTTTGACACGGACATAACTCCATCAAGAAGATGGAACTTTATATAGGGTTCAAATTTAGCATTACTACCAAATAGGGTGAGAGATTCTTCCCCAAATGCACTATGGGAATTCGCGTATTCGACAGCAAAAGGAAAGTGCGTGAATATCAATAAAAAACACCGTGAGTCTAAGTTGCAGTTTTGTAAAGTGAATGACGTTGCTTATATCACAAAATAATAATATTTTTAGGAAATTTGCATCTTGTTACATAATACGTGGTATTAAACAATCATATGCCCATGATATAAATTTAGTAGCATCAATGTCAGGAACGTGGTAGCACGAGATTTGTAAGTACAGTCCCTATTATATGAAATGCTTCCATTCAATGCTTAAATAGGTGGGTCAACTCTATCAAACATTAGGCCATAATACAACGTCAAATACAATTGGGTTGAGCGTTTGTCACTAAAAGCGGCGACGATATGAACCAATGCTTCATGACAACATAGATGTTGAAAATGTCAACATCAACAGACATGCTGCTTTCTCCATCCACATGACAATCTGTTATTGAAAAATCGATCGCTGTTTCAATATACAGATGGCACCTTGCAAAGTGAAAGTATTTCTCCTGTGAAACAAGGAAGTCAGTAGACAGACTGGAGAACTTTGCTATTTTGGGCAACGCATGACAGCTGTACTGAAAGGATCCTACAAAGTTGATAGCACCTGCCTGTACAAATCTGTACTGACCGATCACCTATATTTTGTAAGATAATTATACATTTTAAGTTTTACTTATGTATACTGATAGAGATTCGTAGATAAGCATTAAAGAACTAAAATGAAACTTGAGGAAATAACCATGGCTGGCGCTAATTGCCTGCAAAATCGAAAGGAGTCTGCGGGATGGTTTCCGCCACGCCCTTGTATTTGTCAATCCATGCCCAATAGCACGATCCTCTTAGAAGAGAAGTGATGTTCTTGTTGGAATTGTATTCAAAATGTAATTTTCAGCAGTAGTAGTCTATTTATGCTGATAGGGTACGGCCAAACTAAAAGCCTACATGATATCGCAGATATGGTGCAGGTATTTTTATAACATCGCTGATAGACAGTGGTCAAATTTTTGGGATCAACATTGATTAGACAGGCCAAAACAACTTTATGCTCAGAACAACGTTCTTTGCATTCTGAGGTGTTTTTCTTCTGCAGATTTCTTCTGCAGATCTTATGTGCCCCCCCCCTCTATCAAATTGAGTTTTCTCTCTATTGGCCATTTAGTTTTTTGCAATTTTGGTGCATTTGACAATTAAAACTAACGCTTTTTCCAGAACTTGGTTTCTCTTACAACGGTATTCGGCGGCTCTATCACACAGAACACTATTGATTTGGCTTTTAACGTAGTTTAATGAGCTTTTCGTGGAGATGGAGCATTTTGGGAGTGAAATTTCGTGAGTAGTTATAAGCGCGGATATAGCGCAGAAATCGGAATCAAAACAGGCCTCTCGTCTGTAGCACGCCATCACACGCATGCGGCCCAACTTGATGAGGTACGCGTTTCATCGTGTGCCTCGTTCTTGAAAATTAACCAGATTACGCTTCTTGGCAATTAAATAGCGCCTGGATGCCAACTTGTTGCTACATGGTGCGTGATTGGTTGCGCGCCTGCTAAGATCTTTACGGAAAGGCCTGATCCAAAATTGACAGGGCCCACGCATACCGTGTCATGAGAGTAGAGTGATCTTGCTTGATATTTTCAAGACATTTGATCACTCCTGACACAAAGGTCTTCTTGCTAAGCCAATGTTCTGTCTCCATCACACCCACAGTACAATGGATTGCTAGCTTTCTATCATATAGGTCCATTGCAATTAGGGTTGATGGCTACCTCTCTAAGCCTCATTCTTTCACCTCAGGTGTACCTCAGGGCTCTATTATCTCTCCTGTTCTATTTATCCTTGTCATAGATGACCTACTTTCTTCTACATCTTCCAGCATTTTGTCTTTTGCTGATGACACTTATTTAAGTTCGAATTTTTCATCCAATCCACAACACCTTGCCTATTCCAATATTTCACAATATTGTAAGGTGAAAGGTAAAAGAAACAAATTCTGTTTTACTTAACTTGTGTGACAAAACCAATCTTATATTCATTAACAACGATAATGTACTCCCAAACATACATCTAAATAGGAGTAAACTGCATCTCAATCGTGAAGGAACACGTATTCTAGCTAACAACTTTTTGTATCACTTTGGATATTGACTAGAGGGATATATTGATATTGGTAGTGACAACAACAGCCCAATCGTCAAAACCAGCGATACTGATATTGGTAGTAATATGGATGCTAAACCAGCTTTGAAACTGTTGCGCAGTAGAAGGCTGAAGAGACTAATCATAGGATATTTAAATATAAACTCAATTAGAAATAAAATCAAACCCCTCAGTGAGACAAACTCGCAAAATATAGAAATTTTAATTATTGCAGAAACAAAACTTGACTCTTCGTTTCCAAACCAACAATTTTCCTTGGAAGGGTATTCCCCTCCCATTAGATTAGATAGACATCGAAATGGCGGTGGATTATTAATATACGTTCGAAATGGCATCGCTGCACATCAGCTTACGTCCTTCAAATATGCAGATGACTTTGAATGTCTCACCTTAGAAGTTACCGTAAACAACAAAATGAATATTATTTGGTGTTTATCTTCCTCCTATGCTGCATCTTCAGACTTTCCTGGATAAGCTGGGTAAGTGTATTAACCACTATAGCCCCAAATATGGTAATTTTATGCTGTTTGGCGATTTTAATGCTGAATAAAATTTTTACATAGAAAAAACAATTAAGCCCCCCTCCAACCCCAGCTCTGGATCCGCCCCCGTCTCTAACAACGCAATATGCTACTTGACATGAGAGGCAGCGAGGGTCACAGGTACTAATGGCTCCCAAACATTTATGCTCGCTTTCCAGATAGGAACTCTCTAGAGTTTTCAAAATATTTGAATTATGATTATACAAAAGCAGAGCAGCACAGCAAACTACTTTTCATCTCAACCTCACAAAAACCCCCTGATTCAGGCCGTTCTCAAAGAGCAAGTCGAGTATAAGCTGTTACAACGATGACTCATCTGTAAACAACTCACAAGACTTAGGACCTTTCCGTGTTCCTGTTCGACAAACCTGCTGAAAATATCTGTAAACCAAAGCTACGCTGAACATAAAGTGATAGAACAATGAGGGTAGATCGGTTGTCCGAGAGCAGAGTATTGTTCCAACACCGCTAGTCGGAAATGTGGTTTTGGCAGTTTCAAGTTAGGAAAGAGGTTTTGGCAGTTTGGGACATGTGGAAAAAATGGAAAAAATTCCATCGTTTTTTATCTTTTTCAAAAAATGATTTTAAATAATTTATTTGAAAAGTGTCCAGCTGAAAAATTTTGTTAATGGAAATAAAAGTGTAAAAGGAAAAAGAGAAAAAGTATTTTGAAACTAAACAAATTTAAGTGTTGATAAATTTTCGAGTGGCAGTCTTCGGCCACCATACATAACTCTCTAGCAGTTGGAGCTTTACATAACGTTCAAATTTGGTATTACTACCAAATAAGGTGAGAGACTCTTCCCCAAATGCACTATGGGAATTCGCTTATTCCACAGCCAAGGGAAAGTACGCGAATATCAATAGAAAACTGTGTGTGTCAAAGTCTGCAGTTTTGTAAAGTGAATGACGTTGCTATCAGTTATTCTGAAAGGTATTGCTGATCTTTGTCCTCAAAAAGCATCAAAGCCATAACTGCAAAAATCACTGCTCAAAGGTAAGTGTCCTATCTATAAAGTAATGGTATGTTTAGAAAATTTGCATCTTGTTACTCCAAGGGGGAATTCCAACATAATATGTGGTATTCAAAAATCCTATTCACATGATATAAATTTAGTGGCATCAACATCAGGAACGCGGTAGCACGAGATTTGTAAGTACATGCCCTATTATATGAAATATTTGCATTTAATGCGTGAATAGGTTAGTCACCTGAATCAAACATCAGGCCATAAGACAACATCAAATACGATTGGATAGAGCATTTGTCACTGAAAACGGCAATCATATGAACCAATGCTTCATAACAACCTAGCAGTTGAAAATGCTTAACAAAATGAAGAATAGGAGATCACATCAACAGACATGCTGCTTTCTCCATCCACATGACAATTTGTTATTGAAAAATCGATCGCTGTTTCAATATACAGATGGCACCTTGCAAAGTGAAAGTATTTCTCCTGTGAGACAAGGAAGTCAGTAGACAGACTGGAGAGCTTTGCTATTTTGGGCAACGGATGATATCTGTACAGAAAGGATGCTACAAAGTTGATAGCACCTGCCTGTACAAATCTGTACTGACCGATCACCTATATTTTGTAAGATAATTATACATTTTAAGTTTTACTTATGTATACTGATAGAGATTCGTGGATAAGCATTAAAGAACTAAAATGAAACTTGAGGAAATAATCATGGCTGGCGCGAATTGCCTGCAAAATCGAAAGGAGTCTGCGGGACGGTGCCCGCCACGCCCTTGTATTTGTCCATCCATGCGCAATAGCACGATCACCTTAGAAGAGAAGTGATGTTCTTGTTGGAATTGTATTCAAGATGTAATTTTCAGCAGTGGTAGTCTATTTATTCTGATAGGGTATGGCCAAAGTAAAGGCCTACATGATGTCGCAGATATGGTGCGGGTATTTTTATAACATCGCTGATAGACAGTGTTCAAATTTTTACGATCAGCATTGATTACACAGCATTGATAATCGATCAGCATTGATTTCATTTCATAAATTCCCCCTGAAGGATAAGAGCCTTCTTCGAAAGTGGATAGATGCAACAAAGAAAGAAAATGTTTTATCTACCTTCAATAGCACTAGCAAAAATGGAAGTTTTGAAGGATATAAGAGTGAATACTGCAGCAAATGAAATTGAAATCGCATTTACTGGCATAATCCCCTTGTGATAAAATGTTTGCAAAACACTATTTCAATAAGACAGAAGCACACCACAGCAACCGCCACCTTTAAAGTACTTGAAACGTCGTGATAAATGCACAGACTGCCAAAATTCCAAAAAATTAAAAGGACAAGAGATAATTCATACTAACTCACCACTTTACACGCTTGAAATCCGTGCGTAACCTCATGAAATCAGCCCTTACTTTTCACCAAATTATAAGGGCTCAGTACTGGCGATAATCCTTTTTGCCACCATTTAAAATGGCCGCCAAGGCAAAATTTGCCTCACCCGGCTCAATGTGCAAACCCCCTGAGTTGGACATCTAGCGCCTTTGGCGCTTCTATATCATTGTGATTACGCTTCTTGGCAATTAAATAGCGCGCCTGGATGCAAAATTTTTGCCACATGGTAAATGATTGGTTGTGCGCCTGCTAAAATCTTTATGGAGAGGCCTGATCCAAAAATGACAGGGCCTAGGCATTCAAGACCTTTGACCTTTCTCCCTTTTCTTAGTTTTTCCCTTGTTGGAGCTTTGATATAGGCCATATGGCCTTTCCCCAACATTACCTACTAGAAGAGAAATTATACTAAAAACCCATCAATATCAAAAATCAATACACCATACAAGTCTAGTATACAGGTTACATTAAAAAAAAGAGAATTTACAGTTAGACTAAGACTGTTCTTCCAGGGGGTCGTGTTTGATTTATTTTCAGTTCATCAAACTTATACTTAGGAATCTGGATATTTCTGCAGAATCGTGTATCGTATCTGGAGCAGTAGGATATTAGGTGGAACGTGCTCCATAGACTTCCCCGAGCTAGATGCTTGAAGTACACTGGGGACATGTTCTTTGACACATTCTGGTGAATCATCAATATTTTTGGTATTCGTCGTTATAAGTTCTCTTTGAATCATACACCAATAGAAGACCATACAAATCACAACAACTCAACCGCTATTTTACCTAATAGTGCCATGATGCATTCCCGCAGAAAGACAGTTGAGATCATTATGGGAAAGGTCTTTTGGAAGTGGAAAAGTAAATCTTGGTAATATTGCATGCATTTTGGGAGCCGACAATGAAGATATGAAATGGAGTTTATTAGTGATGACGTCATAAAAATATGCTTTTAGAATTTCTATATTCTGACCACATGGATTGAAGGAGCACCTTAAAGTAGGCGTATGTTGACAATCTTAGGCAAGCATTGTCAAAATAGGCTGAATTACGACCATTTGAGGGCAACAGACTTGCCACTCAAACCACTGTATTTTTCTCCTGGTAACGTTTAGAACTAGCCTCATAATACAGTGATTTGATGCATTCGTTTGCATCCATCTCGATCATTATTGTAGCTATTTCAAAGTACTTTGTTACAATTTAAAACTAAAATCAAAATGCTCTAAAAATAGCATTCTCGTGACGTTACACGAATGAACTCTATTGAAGTTGTAATATGAGTTTTCAGTTGCCATCATCGTCATCATAATCATCATCTAACGGGAGGTTCAAAATAAACCGATGTGGCTTTCCATTTCCCTCTATCCTGTGCCATTTTGTACAGCCAAATCATAGTATGTAAATAGTCAGGTGGTAATACAGAACTTTACTACAGCACGAAAAAGCGGAAACATTCTTTTGACATACTTAAAAGCTTTTTTTGTCCGACACTCGTTAGAGTACTGTACTAAAAATTGTTCGTCCAGAATGCGCCAAAACATATACAGACGACAATTTTCGGACCATTGGGCAAGCAATATCGTCTTTTCATTTAAGTATTTTGGAATCTGTTTACATCAAGACTCAAAACCCAGTCTTGTGTAGACAAAATGAGTTCGTTTTCTTACTGGGAATCTTCAGGTAAACAATGGTTCCTAATTGCAGAGACGCATTTACCCATGGGCCCACTGGGCCCCCTAAAAATCTTAGATTTAGGGGGCCCCGAGCAAAATTTCGAAAAACCAGTGAATTACAAGTCCCCTTACAAACTTACCTTGCAGCCATGTCCATAAAAATTCATGCTAACAGGGTGCTGGGTACTATGCACGTGACACAAATTTTTTAGGTGTATTTCAAGGGGCCCAAATCAAGTCTGGGCCCAAGGCCCCAACCGACTTAAATACGGCCCTGCCTAATTGGCCACTGTTGGGGCCAATTAGACACATCCTATCACATGTAACGGCGTCTGGATATATATTTCGGTCAACCTTTAGGTCACTATCCGACGTTTCATACTCTGACGAGTGTCGGATGAAAAAGCCTCTAAGTATGTCAAAAGAATTTTACCGCTTTTTTGTGCTATAGTGAAGCAGAATTATACTTCTTCCGCCAGAAATCTTTTTGATGTTGTCATTACATCCTACCTTTGGTCCTCTTCTCCCTCTCGTACCATAGAACATTCCTAGTAATAAGTCACTGGTTATGTCCTTTCCCCTTAATATCCATTCATTAGATTTCTTTTCAGTTCAACTTATTTACAATAAACAACGATAGTACCATAATTTAGATTTTCAATCTTCATCTTTTCGATAATTGTCAATAAACAACAGTCTGAGTCCTAACTGGCTATGCTAAAAACTAGCATGTGTAGCAGTCTTTTCTCTTTAGTAACAGTAATACTTTTGTCTTCCAATTGTTTGTTAATGAGACTATTGCACTTCTTGCTATGCATAACCTTTGGCCGATTTCTTTTGTGTCATCATAATCATTGGTGATCTGTGTTCCGAGATACACAAACTCTTTAAATTTTCAATTTTTTTATTGCTATTTACTATTGTGTGGTCAGCATCTTACGTGTTCTGGTTTTTCTTAACTACACGTCTATTTTATATAAGAAATTTTTTCCGCCCAGTACTGAAAATGTTCAACTTTTTCACAATTCTAATATCAAAACGTTCTTAAGACTTTCTTAGCAAAAGCTTTTTATTTCCAATGTTTTGCGCATGCACATTATAGGAAAATGAGAAGTTTCATTTGCACTTGAAAAGATGATAAATCTTAGTAAATAACAGACGGTAAACCGTTAGAAAGTTGCCAACATCATATACTAGACATTTTGTACACAGATGAATCGAATTTTAAATACATAATCACTAGCAAAAATTTTTACGTCTCAAAAATCCATTACTGAACTTTCTTAACTTTATTAGCAGCTGAGTGCTATTTCTTATAAACCACTTTCTTATAAAAAGTATATTTTTATAATTTTTGTTTTATTCGAATTTAATGCCAGTCAAAACTGCAAACTCGACTCTTTAACTCTATTAACTAAATCTTGTAATTCATTTATGCTACTGCCCATCAAAACCACATAATTTTCACATCTCAAATTAGCTTCCATATTGAAGCGATTTTAAGACATTTTGGGCCACACCACTTTGAGGACTATAGACTGTGCTAATAACACTTCTGAAATCGTATTTTCTAGGTAGCAAAAAAGAACCCAATTTCATGTATTTTGAAGGCCTGAAAGATGGATTTCGCTGAAAGATCGCTATTGTTCGATTTCCCACGCCATCGTCCATATGAAAAAATCAAAATATGCACCAAATGCCTCAAATTTCATACCCAAATCTCCATGAACTGCTCATTAAATAGCTTTAAACGACAAATCAATTGGGTTCTGTGTGATAGAACTGCCAAATGCAATTGAAAAGAGGGACCAAGCTCTGAAATAAGTGTTAATTTCACTTGTGAAAGTCATCAAAATCGCCAAAGATATACTTGTCCGATAGAAAGAAAATCCGTAGTGACGGTGAAGCCTGATTTAATTTTTGAGATCACCAGCTAAATCATGTCAGAATCACTCATCAGAATGCAAAGAATATGTTGAGAATAAAATTTTGTTGGCCTGTGAAATCTGACTATCGAAACAATGTGAATATTTTAAGTTCATAGAACTCAATACACGTTTTTTTATAAGAAAACCATCATTTTGTATGAGCCTCAATTCTCTTAACTTTCCCGAAATTGAGCCTGTGATTTTCCTAAATTTTTCTTAAGTTTTACTAAAATAAACTGGCCAAAATGGTTTAAATTTCGCTATTCATATTGTATACTTGAATTTGAATTCCATCTCCAATATTTTGAATAATAGCGAAGAAATATCGAATTTTGGCCAATAAAAGCACCAAATTTTGGAAATAGAGCCTCGTGATTTTCGTATGATTTTCTTTAGATTTTGTCCATTTGAGCCTCATTTTCATATGAAATTTTTTCTTATAAAAAAAGACCGTGTACACGCCTAGAAGGAAGTTACTTTACAAGGAACCTACATGTAGACGGCCGAAATATTTAAGGAAGTTATATCACTAACGGAAAAAAACTAAGCAGTGTTTCAATTTCAAAACATTAATAAAGAATTGGGAAACCAGTTCCATTCATTTACAGCAAAACTCGCATAGGTACATTTAAAAACTTCCCTTCCTTATTTGTGCTTTTATTCTTAAGTTCTACTCAAAATTCCAAACTTTGAAATTTCCTTGTGTCGTACCACTTTTATAGCATTATTTCTGCAGTAAAAGTTAGGGAACTATTACGGAGATTTTAGAACTAGAAGTTAATAAAAAGAAGTCCAAAAAGGAACTAGGCCTAAAGCTACATTCTCAGCCAAAAGTCCTGGAAACACCAAGTAGTTAAGGCATGATGTCTTATAAAAATAATTTTCGTATCTATGTCAAACGAGTGAAATCCTCTCCCCCCTAAAAAAAATGTTGAATTAAGTGTTTATTTGTCAGAGAAGTGTCTGTAAACATAGCGACTTGTTCTGTACCTGTCAACACTGTATATAATTGGGGAGAGGGGGATAGTACTAAATGAGTAACAAAAATGATGCAAGTATTCCAAGACTTTTGGCAGAGATAGTAGGTTCTATACAAAAAACCTGTACACAAATATACACTTGTGTGTATACCCCCTAAACTACCCTCCCCCTACACAGACACAGACAGACAGACACACAGACAGACACACAGACAGACACACAGACACAGACACACAGACACCAACACACAGGCACACACACAGGCACACACACACAGGCACACGCACACACACACACACACACACG
>WIPJ01002361.1:131162-141262 GCA_018155075.1 Cassiopea andromeda | reverse complement strand
CACACACACACACACACACACACACACACACACACACACACACACACACACTTGCAATTCTAATACATATTTAAATGACTGAATTTATTTATCAGGTATCACAAGATATTTGCGAAAAATGCAGGCCTCTTCTAGCTGTTGCTGGATGGACGATGTTCGGAGAAAGTTAATTTCAATTCAAGAATGGAGTATGGAAGACCGCACCCGTATTTTGCATTTCCTAGACAAAAAGGATGAGATGTGCTATAACAATCCAAGCCGGCCATATGCATCACAATGGGATTCATTGAGAATAACGTTCTATGACGATAACGCATTCAAATCATATGCATCCCAGCTGCTCATGGAATCCAAACAGGGTGAAATGGAAAACAATTTCAAACAAGATGTCACAGGGCTGTACAATGAAATGCAAAAGCCATGCACTTCAACAGTAACTGACAGGTATGAAGGGCTTGATGTAACACCCTTAAAGTATCCCTCTTGGGCAAAAGCCTTCTCTTTAAGCAATCTCGCAAGCATATGGGGCATTTTGCCATTGGAATACAAGACAGCTGTTGTTGATACGATAAGAAGCGTAGCTGTGAGCGCTAGAGTAATCGCATTGCGAAGTCCGGTTACAATTGCGACGGTTGGACTTGCAGGGGTGCTGTTGGGGTACCAAGTGTACCAACATATCAAAAGATGGTGGAATGGAGAACTTGATGGAAAATGGTGTGCCAAATATGTCATCGATGACACAGCAGCAACTGTTGTAGGGGCCGCTGGAGCTGTCGGTGGTGCAGCCCTTGGCTCGCTTGTGGGGCCATGGGGTGCCGCAATAGGCTGTGTACTGGGGGCAATTGTTACAGGCTTGGCCGCAAATGCGCTTATAGAGAGAATTACAACGCATATATTTGGCTTACCACACTCAGAAGCCGCATCAAAAGCCTATGAATACTTAGGGGTACCAGCAACTGCTTCAAACAGTGAAGTTAACTCTGCGTATCACAGGCTATGCCTGATACATCATCCTGACAAGGGAGGAGATACAGAAGAATTCTTAATATTGCAGTTGCATATGTCAATTATCAGACAACATCGTGGGGAATTCTAATCTCAAAAGGATAGTAACAGAGCTTTTCAAAGAGAATTCACGTACGAAGCATCACTTGAAATAACATTTTTTATATGGCAACTTTCTAGAACAATGGATCTTAATTCGAACTCTATCAAGCCCCGAAGGATCGGTGAGTCAGTCTTGAGGGCTTGGCAGAGGTCAACATATACGGCTAAACTATATGATAAGTATCATCAACACATCAACAAAACATTAACATATTTATTAATACTATCATTAACAAAACATTTCTTGGTTATTTAATATTGTTATACATCACTCGTTGTCCTACATTTGTAAGTTTGAGAAACAAGACTTTTAATATACTTCATAAGGAAAAATGCACAAATAGAAGGAAATATAGAAGAGAGTACGATATAGTTTCTAAAATAAAGTGTCCTTTTTTGATTGTCGAACAACCCTGAAGAGATCAGTTTTTACTGGTGTTCTGCGAGGAGTTGACTTTGAAAGCAACGCTCTACGATCTAACATGTGATTCAGTGATTTCTTGCTAATAACAAAATCATCTGATATATTTGACACGTGGCTGTGATCTTTCGATTTCAGCAGTTCTAGGATATCTTGAGTTGACAATCTGCTTGATATTTCCTTGCCTTTAAAACGACCTTTCAAAGATTGAGAGTACTCTAAATTAGACATGCTTGTAACAATCTGAATTAATAATCCAAGGAATAGAACTGATTAATGCCACAAGCCGTATTAACATAAACATATACTAGTACGGGTTTAAAAATGGAACTCGTTATGTGCCAAACTCAATTCAAAAACAGAGCGTCAGGCAAATCAGGGCAGTCGTGTTCCCTCACATTTCTCTGATTTCTATCCTGTTTTCCCTGATTCAATAAAACTCCTGAATAAATACTACACACTATGTTTATCCCAATACCAGGCAATTTAAGCAAACTTTCGCTTATTTAAATGAAGTGTGGTCTATTTTCATCATGCAAAATGAAAACCATCAATTTCATTATCAGCATTATGTGTTTTCTTGCGACTTTTTACTAGGATATCCATTGATTGACGAAACAAAAACAAACATTTTCGCTGATATTTCTATGACTGTCTTTAGCTTTACCCAAATTCCTTAAATGTTTCCCTGATATTTTTTAACACAACCCATTTCCTTGATTTTCCCCTGATTTGGTATATATCTTGAGAAAATAAGTCAGCTGGAGTACTACGTGAGAATCATATGAGTTCCGATTGTGAGCGGCAAAACTGATAAAGAACTCAAGGCTACCAAATGCAAACCAAAACAGCTTTTTCTGTTGATTTCAAATCTGGTTTCTGGGAAATCGATTCTAGCGTAGGAATTTTCAAGCACCGAACAGAAGTCATCAAATTCTCTTTCATGCAATTCAGAATCAGCCTGGGTTTCATTCAAATATGTTATGTATTGAAGCAACCCACCAAATTAACCTTGTATTTGCGTACATTTTCCTTGAGAATAAGGATATTCCTAAATCATTCTCTGCTTCATTTGACTTAAATCTGGTGCAAGTTCTACAGAATCCCAAAAAATTTAACGCAACTAAATCTTCACTTCTTCATATTTTTAAATTTTGATGAACCAAAAGTAGTTGGATATCTTCGAGTAAAACCTCTATATTCTGCTGGACTTCACTATGTTCTATTTTTCAATGTGTCCTCGCAGAGCACTTTGAATAGCTATGTTTGGACACAAACCAGGCATAACGCACATTTTCAGGTCTGAATCTCGCGCAAAGTGATGAATAGGAAGAATAGAGTATACCTCCAACTGAATCAAAACAACTAAATTCAAGCTGGTACAGAAAGGCACTGCCTTATGCACCATTGGCGCGGGAGGAACTTTGACTTTTTTGAACAGGGCCTTAACAGCCATCATAATAAATAACATTAAACCACCCGTTACAAAGTAGGGAATGGTACAAAAAGACGAGAATGACTACTTTCAATTACATTTTATAAACAAAATTCGTAAATAATAATTAATAAATAAAACAATTCATACCTTTGTGAATAACCATTTTTTCCAATTTTCTTTTTGATGCAGCTCTGTCAACAATCTTCTCGTCAATACTATTTGCAGTTACAAATCGAAAAATCAACACTGGCTTCGTCTGGCCAATACGGTGGCACCTGTCCTGCGCTTGAAGATCAACTTGTGGGTTCTGTAACAAAAATATGCTGCAGTTCAAAAACGAGTTCTTTAACAGGGGTGACTTCTCAGGGGGGGAGCCCCTTGTCACGATTACAATTCATTTTTGGGGCTCAGCCCCTCTAAAAATTCTTGCATTGGCCTTGCTTTTCAAAGTGTACTGATCTTGCTTCTAAAGTGCTTTGTATTGCTATGATTAATTATTCACTGCTATATCGTAATTGAGACATTTCTAACTGTTTATTATACTTTATTAGTACTAAACTAAAGTATCATATCTGCTTCTCTGAAAATATGGGCGTAGTTGCAAATATGTCACACCCAAAATATAGGCGTGGTTGCTCCTAGAGCCCCCTATGTTAAAATTTATAGAAATCACCACTGGCTCTTTAATTGAAAGATACGCTACCTTTTGTGGGCATACCTAAACCAAGGGATACCTTATTTATCGCTGAGACACAACATTATTTTGAACCTCAAAATTCTTACAAATTTCATTCTAATAACAAAAAAGAGCGCATATGTCAGATAATTGTAAGTGCTGTTCTTGGCAGAGGCTTGATGACGCTGTGTCTTCCTTCTCCCAGGACGGCCAGGGGCATAGCAATAGGGGGTTGTGTACAGGGACGGGGGTGCAGCAACCGTAAAATTTAGCATATCGGCATATTTGCAGTATACTAATAGTGCTAGTTGACGTTGTATTACTGATAAAACTCGAAAGACGTCCTCTTTGTCGGCAAATTGGGGTTGCCATCCCTCCAACAATATGCATTACCTACCCCTCTGGGGATGGCACAGTATCTATAACCGTTACTAGTTATGGTTATGTTTAATTGAAGTAACAAAAGTCCTATCTGCGATGAGCCACGGTTAAAGAGATTGAATTTGGTGCATTACTCCAAACATGCCTATAAAATATGTATAGCAAGGTTTTGTTTAAATACGATCATCCAATCAATTTTATTACGAGGAAAGGCAGAACATACCATCACACATATTGCTACGAGTCAATAAAATCATTGAAATTATTCTTTAGTAAAATGACTGTGCAAAGTAAGGAAATAACAGAAAAATATTGGCAAGGAAAAGTAACAACTAACAACTCGTTTTTCCTGTTCCAGTAAAATCTATGCAACAGCGTCGAAAATTGTGCATGGTCAAGTGCGGTTCCCAAGTTTTGGGAACCAATTCTGATTGGCTGTGGCATCGCTCCAATTGTATTACAGCACAAAAGATTACATCATTGTAATCCTATGTTGTAAAAATGCTAGTTTGTAGCACGGGTCTTTTATCTATCTGTGTTTGAGCAGTATGTATCATGTCCTGTTTATGTACTTGCTGAATACACGAATACTGTGCAATGCTTGAAAACTTCTGATTAGGGTTCGTGCAAGATTCTGATATGCAAATTCGAGGAGTTTTCAAGGACTATTCAAGGACTAACATAAAAATTTTCAAGAAGCTCTAAATTAACATTTACATCGTATGTTTGGATACACAGGAAGCCCAAAATACCGAAACAGAGACTTCTCTTGGCATATCAAGAGTTTTCTTGTACGATTTTCTTTAAACTTTCTTTCGGATATTTCTTTGAAGTAATTTTTGTTTTGCTTATTACTGTGAAAGAAGTAAACAGTAAACATTCACAAATGTCAAGGACTTTGATCAATTTTCAAGGAAAAATTCCCATTTTCAAGGAGTTTCAAGTGCCCTGTATGGTAACTAGTAAAAGTTTTCAAGTTCCAAATATGGAATCCCTCTACTTCTGGAAATACAGGTTTTTTCAAAGAAAACCATCATTTTGCCTTAGCCTCGATTTTCTTAATTTTTCACGGAATTGAGCCTTAGATATTCTTAAAATTTTCTGAACTTTTACTGAAATAAACTGGCTAAAATTGGGCTACCCTTTCTTTGCTAGTCTTTTATACTAGAATTTGAATTCTATCTTTAACACTTTGAATGCAATAATGACGAAATATTGATTTTTGGTCAACAAAAATACTAACTTTGGAAATTTAGCTTTTTGATTTCCTTAAGATTTTGGCCATTAGATCATCATTTACTTGCAAACCTTGTATTTATAATAAAAACGTGCAGTGACACTAAAATTACGGTACGTTGATAGAAAGTATGGACATACCCAGTCACTGTCATAAATAATACACGTGTCTGCTGATGACAAATTCAGTCCAAGACCACCTGCCCTTGTACTTAACAGGAAGAGAAAGACTTCTGGGTCAGTGTTGAATCTCTCAATCTAAGGTAAAAGCATGTGGTATAGGCAAATTTATCTAGAGTAAGATGTATGCACTACACAATCTGAGTAAGGAAATTTTGTGTGTCACACTTGATCAACTCTAGTAAATAATATTTAAAGGTTACTTCTAGAAAACTTGAAATGAAAAATTAGCAAAAATGCATGTTAAATGAGTAACTACGTTAGTAAACTTCCATGCATATAAAGAACTAAACCAGAATGCTTCGATTGGAATATGGAAAAAACAACGAATGCAACTAAGTAGAACTATTTTTCACATAAAAAGAACACAGAACACTTAAAGAGTATAAAATCTATGGTTACTATAAGATTTGTAAGAAATTTCAAAACTACAATGAAGAATTCTTCATCGCAAAGAATGTTAACGAAGGTAAGACTTGTTGATAAGAAATTTATCTTAAAATTATGTAAAATAGTGAATGGGAAAATATTTGGGAAAGAAGACCTGGCCTGTTACGAAATTGCCGTGAAAAATACGGGGAAGATTTTTGGGGCCTATGTTCAAAGTAAGTTGGTTAGCAGCTAGAAGTTGCCAGTGGCTCTTAATTGAACAGAAAGGACCAAAATGTTGGGTTGCAACACCGGGAAACCTTTCCAACCGGACCCTACCCCGAAGGCCACGTGAGGTCAATAGCCAGAATATTACAATTTTGAAGTACTTTAGAACATAGGCATGCAGGTAATCATTTTGAAGATAATATAATGCGGGTTCAGATTTTATACAGAAAATTGCTAAAAAATGGAATAGAAAGTGTATTTGCTTATCTTCAAAAGCCAAAAATTCAACGAACTGGAGTAACATGGAAGGAGGCGAGAGATCAAAGTAAACAGGCGTACTTACAACTGAATGTTTCTAGAATCTGTTAGGATAGTTTTTGTTGCTTATACATAACAATATCTATGTTTCAGTGTCAATCAATATGCTGTGGTCTTCGACATGCATTCACAGGGTGATGGCGATGGTGCAGCAGCAGGGAGTTGGAGGCGGGAGGAGTCGCAAATGCTTACATGTTTCCTGTTCTATACATGTTTTTTTATGAGAAAAAAGTTTATAAGAAAATGAGGCTCAAATTGTCAAAATCTTATTGAAAAATCATAAGAAAATCACGAGGCTCAATTGTCAAAATTAAACATTTTTATTGGCCAACAATCGATAGTTCGTCGTTATTGCATTCAACATGTTAAAGATAGAATTCAAATTCAAGTATACAATATTAATAACGAATGTTGAACCCATTTTAGCCAGTTTATTTCAGAAAAAGTTAAGAAAAATTTAAGAAAATCTCAGGCTCAATTTCGGGAAAGGTCCAGAAAACTGCGGCTCAGGCAAAATTATTATTTTCTTATAAAAAATAGTGTACATGATTCAAATTAAAAGACCAAATAAATGCACAAAAGAGAACACTGCCAATAGTACACTATCTTTTTAAGTAATTTAGGGTTGCTGGTTTTGCCTTTGTCGTTTTTTCGCTTTCTTCCAGTCTACTCAATTTCAGTCAATTTTAGGCTGTTCGAGGTAAGCAAATACATTTTCTTCTTCATTTCTGATCAACTTAACATGCAAAATCTGAACCAGTGCTAAATTATCATTGAAATGAGTACCTCCATACTTATGTTCTAAAGTACTTCAAATATTTTCAATATTCTGGCAATTTGCCTGACGTAGCCTTCCGATTAGGGCCCGTTTGGAAAGGTTTCTCCGTGCTGCAGCCCCATATTTTGGTCATTTCTGCTCAATTAAGACCCACTGGCAACTTCTAGCTGGTAACCAATCTACTTGGAAGATAGACACCAAATAGCTCCTCCCCTCCCCTTATTACAAAATGAATGAACAGTTGGAAGCGCTTCATCAAAATTACCTTGGATCAACAATTAAATGACTAATTTTTCACTTTCAAAAAAGGTAAAGGTTTTTAATCAGACAAATGAGTACTTAGTCCGAAGGTCTTAAGCAAAACAATGCTTAATAGGAAACCACAGTGAAATCAGCAAGAAATGCACATTAGCAGAATTAGCAGACACACACAATAGGTACCTATGCAAAGTAAATATTGTCAACAAGGAACAAAAAATGAGTCTAAATCCAGTTATGCTATTAAGTAAATGCAGTCAAATCCAGTTAAACAGCTGGCTGATTGAATACCATGAATGCCAAGAGGATGGCTTGAGGTCATTCATTTAGTACGTATGCACGAAGGAGGGTCGAGGAAAAACGTACGCCATTGCGCACAAGGGGAGGTGTTTGACACACCAAAGTGCGTACGCAAATGGTCCCTTTTTGCACGTATTTTTAAATATTTGCATACGCAAGAAGATACTTTTATCACTGTTGTCTTTGGCGACGACTTTCATTACTGTTTTATAAAACATTTGGTAAAATTATTTTCCTGTCTGTCAAATGCATTACAGTTTTTATCTATGGAATTATTGATTGGATGTTCAACAACATTCCCCTTAGAAATGGGGGGTCCGTTGGGTAAGAGTACGTACGCAATGGGGGCCGTAGCAAGCGTACATGTGCGTAGGATGGGGGAGGGGAGGGCCAAACTTTTCCCATGATGGGGCTTACGTACGTACGTACTGAGTGACCTCATTTATACATCATGAATGCTAGGCAATGGAAAAAGATAGAAAGGTGATTTTGGATGGGACAAGTAAACCCACAAACCATTTCCTGTCTTTCCGGCACTTTCATTGTTCCATCAATTCTTGAGTAACTGAAGTGTCGAAGGTAGCAAAAATCTTCTATGATGTCAAGCATTTTTGTCATTTGCGAAAACAACAGCACCTGAAATTAGTAAATGTAAAACTTGGAATATCTTACCACATCTTCTAGGCCTAAACAAGCTAATGTTTAATTGTCTAATCCTTTGGTTTGCACCAGTAGTGTACAGCTAAAAAAATGGCTAGTGGGCACAGGTAAAGGGCCAAAGTGGAAATTGGGTCTATTCTTGTTGTTGCTGCTGCCGCTATTGTCACTATTATCGATGTGAATTGGAAAAAGTGCGCGACATTTTGAAACATGTAAAACAAACATGACATTTGTGAATAAACATCTGCTATACCACAATTCATTTGGCGCAGTGCTGAACTCCCAATGCGCCACCTACTACCCTCAAGGAGTATGACGTGTTTCAGTATATCGTAGCATAAATTTGTGAAGCGAGACAGCCCGGCTTGCCAGGATAGCTCACATCGCGTGAGATCTGTTTTGACAATACCATCTTTTCATAATTCTATATGTTTCTGTATGGGAATGGAGCAAGTTCGGCAAGGTGAGATCTGTCGAACTCTAGGTGAGATCTATAGCAAAATGGGATAAAATTATTCCACATAAAAGCAGTTGTGTGAGGCTAACTTGGCTACGAATTCACCGTCTGCGCAGGGACATAATGAGAAATCATATAAGTCCCTAAGTGTGCTAGTGCTATAGGTACTATAGAGGGGGCTATTAGCCAAGGGGCTTCAAAGGATTCAAAGGAAATGACAGCCTATACTGTGAACATATCATTAGCATCTCTTCTGTATGAAGCTAATTCATTAACCTATTTTGCATTTTTCACGATATATTTTAGAAATATTAGGTGAGCCTTAGCCACTCTAAAACTGCTGCAAATATAACTAGGGGGCTGAGCCTCCTGACCTCTATACTACTGGCTTGCAATAGCATTTTAACACTTGAAGTGGACCATATTTGCGTAAAACCTGATTAGAAGACCTTCTGTACTATCTTCAGGACACTAAAAGTGCACTTAACCAGTATGTATCGCACTATATGCTACTTTAAACCATTAGAACAATACCACAGTATTGGCAGTAATATAAAAGCAAATGATTCCACAACAATAGATCGTAAATTTCACTCAAAAATCACACAGCTTATAAAGAATGAAACATATATTCTATTTAAGTTATTTCTCCCAACGGACCTGAAATCTACATCATGAAAGCGAAGCCCTTAATTGAGAAGAGGAAATTGAAAGATTTTAGAGATTAAAAATTTGAGGGGTTTAACAAATGAAAACAACATAATAATTTTCTGAAAATTATATACGAATATTTCTTACCTTATGGCCTCGTTTTTTCAGTTCCGGGAGCATTTGATCAAGAAGTTTCATTTTGCCGCAGACTCTGACTAGATTTTCGTCAACAACATATTCCTGCGTTTCTGGGTTAATTGGGTATTCCAGTAAATATGGATGATTACAACATTTACGGAGCTGCATCAGTACATTTTGTAATTTCACAGATACAACAGAGGTTGCCTTCTCTGCACTCCGTGGCTCCTTTACCGACTTTTGCCTGCATGTCAACAAAAGGCATCAGTTCCTAGCTAAGCGTTTTGCTTTTTATGAGAAACCTGTAATATAAGAAACCTCTTACGGCAGAATTGTCGTCAAACCTATTGGAATTCTCATTTATCCTTGAAAGACATCAAGTTGATTATCGTTCTTAACGTTTCACTCGTCCTAAGACTTTTAACTAAAAGCGAAGATTGTTGCCAAAAATGATTTCAAATGATATATATGAATATATAAATAAATATATATATATATATACAT
>WIPJ01002361.1:115612-128819 GCA_018155075.1 Cassiopea andromeda | reverse complement strand
ATATATTTATATATATATATATATATATTTATATTAGTACACATGATATATTGTAATATAAAATAACATATGGCATACAATGTAAAATAATAATAACAAACTTAAAAACCAAACTTTACTACCAAAAACTAAATAACTAATTAAAGCTATACTTTTCCTGCTCTTGTGTAATTTGTTCCAACAACCGGTCGAAATCAAAAGTCTTAGAATCATCAACCAGCATACTTTTGTAATCAACTTTCTTCATAACTCTTCTTTTGGGTCGGCCGGAATTTGTGTACTCAATGACAGGTTCCGGTTCCTGAGAAATGGAGTAATTCTGTTATTTAGATTGGTTATATGTAGCATTATTTAGCTAAAATCAATAGTCACTGACATCAAATAAGCCAAAATAGCTTAATAGGATACATCGTATTCTGTGGTATTTTTATTTACAATTTCTTTCCTTTGCACAAGATTACATCATAATACCCATCGTATGATGTTATACAAGTCTAATTGACCAGACAAAAAATGACAAAACTGTTATATTGACAATCATACTAAAAATCAAAGCAATTTAATCCTTTAATTTCTAGAATAAAAGAAAATAATAGGATTGGATAACAGTAAAAAAGACTATTACGTAACGTAAGAAAATATCACAACAGACTTAAACCTCAGACTTACAGTTTTCTTTTTGAGTTTGCTAAGAATCGTCCTATCAAGAGTCCCTTTGTAAAATTCTTGTTGTTCAGTGGTCAAAGGTGCGTAAACAATAAGCTCTCTTTTTGGTGGTATAGTCAGATCTACATCTGTTTTGAGTCTTCGTAGTAAAAACGGTGTGAGGATCTGAAGACGGTAATAAACGTAACAGTATAGTATTTCCAGCGCATACAACAAGTAGCTTTCTTTACAAACAAGGTTATTTTCCGTCAAATCTCAAAATTAACTGCAAGGTGGAAACACAAAAATAGTTTATCTATCAAGGGAAAGCCTGGAAATAAAGCTCAAAGATTATTAGGGTTCATGCAGGAGTTTGATAAGAAAATTCAAGAGTTTTCAAGGACTAGTAAAGGCCTAAAATAAAAATTTTCAAAGGGGTCTGGTAATAATAGACTTTTTGGGTACAGAAGAAACTCGCATAAAAGAGCCTAGGGTTTTACTGAGCAGCTCGGAAAAGTTCTTAATATGTGGATTGGTATTCTAAATTCCGGCCTGTAAGGTTCTCAACAAGGCTCTTAAAAACTGCATATGTCCTGCATGGATTGACAATGTATTCAGCGTAAGAGTTCTTGATGATTCTTGGCAACATTTTGAGAATTCCTGTTTCATTTTTTTCATATGTGGTGCAACTTGAAAAGCGCAGATAGTCTATGAAAGTTTCTGCCCATGAATTTTGAAACCAAACAGCATGAAATCAAATATATAAGAACCGCCCCCCCCATGTAAGTCTTGTTAGGGCTCTCATTTGGGGGGTTGAAGCAATGAAATTTCAGGCTCAAGGTTCTTTTATGCGGGTTTCTTCTGTATTTTATTTCTTCTCAAGACACACTTATGCGATCTTTTCAAAACTTTTTCGAAATTTGTTCAAATATTGTTTGTACTGTCTATTGGTGTGAACGATGTAAACAGTATACATTCACGAATTGTCATGGGGTGCGATCAATTTTCCAAGGAAAAATTCTCATTTCAAAGGAGTTTCAAGTGCCCTTGAAAAGACATTTCAAATTCCTGCACTTTTCAAGGAATTCAAGTGCCTGCATGAAGCCTGATAACATTGCATTAGTGTGCATGCACTCCGAATCTATCATAGATAGCCACTGTTCAGAAAGTAAACAAATGACAACTTCTAATATCTAACTGAGGTCAATATTGTTGCCTTCAACCCATAAAGTAACAAATTTTGCATAGGAAGAGGATGCTTTCATATCCATTTATATATAAACTACTTCAGAGCCGCATTTCCGTAGCTTATAAAATAGACATATAGAATAATTCAGAGAAAAATTTTCTTCTGCATAGACATTTCGATAAAAATCTTCTTCAAAGGCTACATTTCTTCCCAAAACAAATATCCTAAATGTTAATGTGGCGTCGCAATACTTACTGCATGAAGTGTTTCCAGCACATGCTCTTCCTTTTCCTGCGCAATCAACTTCTCATCACCGCCATCTTCACCTACAGCACTGAAGTCAAACCACTCTTGAAAGCTAGGGGCAACATAAAAAGGAGATTAACAGAGACAAATGTTGATAAACCAGCAGTCATTATCGAAGTTAAACGACAGCCACTGTTTAAGCTTCTTAATATGAGGCACAAATGAGACTTTGAATAATAATAACACTATGTTGAAAGTACAATTTGTAAAAAATCTAGGCTTTTGCAGCAATACCAAAGTCATTTGAGCAAACTACCTTATGTCAAAGGGCGAGGTAGCATAGTAGTTAGAGCGCATGCCTCCCGCGCGGAAGGTCTACGGATCGAGTCCGACTCGATGCCCTGACTGAATGCTCGCTCACTGTTCACCCAGCAGCAAATGGGTACCTGGTGGCAACACTGGGGAGATAGAGGCTGCGAGGAAAGGATCTGGCCACCCTAACTCACATGCCGATGGCTCAGGATAAGTGTCCTCTCTAACAGGCACTCGCCTACATACGAAAGTATTCTATACAGGACTACCTATACTTTACCGTACGTCGAGCAGGTTCTTCAGGATCAGTCCCAGAGTCAGTACCACCATACACAGAATTAAACAAACTCGCATGATGCGAGAAAAGTTCACGCCAAATGATGATGTAGAAGGAGACATGTTGCATAAAAGAGACACTACAGATACGCTTTGAGTGACACATATTCCAATTACTTAGAGGTAAGTTAAATCTCATATTCTTAAGACAATAATATTGGAATCAATTGTAAATACGTGATCGTATCAAGAGCAGCCACAATAGTCGCCAAAAGTCCCTGGGACACTTAAAAAATTATGAAAAATATAGTCCTCTCAGCATTTAAACCACTGTGCTGTGCACACACCCCTCCCCCTAGAAAAATGTAGTTCTATTGGTGAAATACTTGGTTTCATTGTTGATGTGAAAATTTCCATTACCGCATGTGCTTCTCCCACAAACATTGTTTAGAGGAGGAGGGAGGACAAATTAAACGAGCAGAACAAAAATTACAAAGTGTGCCAGGATTTTTGGCGACTATTGTAGCCTAAAATTATTTATAATCTATATGAATATGCATAAATATTAAATAACAGTATTAACTAGCGCACTCAAAGCTTAGTTTCTACAAATTTCCTACCAAATATTTGACTGCTAAGCGAGAGAACTGATAAAGGCTAAGCTTACAGTCTCACAATCTCGCTCGTTCTAAATCCCCCATTCAAAGCAAAGGTTCAATGTCCCAGTAGTCTATTTGTACGTACAAACCGCTATCAGATAAGGTATTAATTCCATAAACGCTATTTAAATATGTATGAATGGATGGGTGACTGGGTGAAAGAATGGGTGAATGAATGGGTGAATGAATGGAGATAGCTGTGTATACATGCTCACTAACCTATTCAAGTCATCGAAAATATCTGGTAGCAAAAAGTTGAGAAGTGACCAAAGTTCAGCCAGGTTGTTTTGTAATGGAGTGCCAGTCAGCAACAGCCGATTTGCAGTTTTGTATGTCTTCAATTCTCTGGAAGAAAAATATCTATAATCACGCAGAGAAAATAGAGAAAAGTGGAAGGGGAGACAGGACAGAGGGGAGAGAAAGGAAGGAGAGAGAAATACAGAAAGAGCCAGATACAAAGAGCGACAGAGTAAGGGTGAAATATAGAAAGAGAAATATAAGAAGAGAGATATACAAAAATAGATAGAGAAAAAGAGAAATAGAGAAAGAGTGATGAAGAAAGCGAGAAATACAGAAAGAGAGAGCTGTAAAAGAGACAGAGTAAGAGAGACAAAGAAAAAAATAAATAAAGAGAGAGATAAAGAATAGAGAATGAGAAATCAAAAAGAGATGTGGGAGCGAAGTAGAGATAAAATCAGTAAAAATGCAATTTCCAAATAAGTTTCAATAAAAAATTGTCTTCTAATTTTCCACTTTTCAATTTTCGTTGTCCTTAGAATATTCTCTACAGTGAAGGTCTCAAATCTATGACTGCAAATGTAATGTATAACTGTAAAAAAGTTATTTCAAGGGTAAAGACGTCGTTAATGAAGAGCACCAAATACCAAAAATCAATACGAATTGTTCAAAAGTAAGAATTCTAGTGGTCTTACTGTATTAGCCGACAGTTGAGGTTCTTAATACGGTGTCCTTCATCAATGATAATATATTTCCACGGAAAGATATTTAAGAATGCTCTGTCTCTCATAATTATCTCATATGACGTAATCACAACAGGGTAGGCCTTTATACTTTTCTCCTCATCAACCATTCTCAATTTGAGTATTTTCTGGCGCATCACAAGCCTTTCATCCTTTGTGCCATGATACAGCAGTGTTTTGATCTACAAACAATCAGAGATGCTGTCTATGTGTTTTAAAGAAGAAACCACCTCATAAGCAACCCAGTACTAGACAACCTAAAATTTAATAAACTTTCTGAACTACAAGGAAAGAGTTAAGAAACTTTAGATCAGGGGTGTCCAAAGTTTTTTGCAGTAAGGGCCAACTGCAGAACAACAGGCAACGGACCGGGCTACACACTATAGGTACCACAGTGATACATTAATACTGTGTGGATTTCTAGCTGGCCTACGTGCAGTATATGAAGTCAATAACATTGCCCTCAATAGTAGCAAAGATGCTATGCTTTGGACTTAATAATTATCAGACATTTCTTCAATGTTTGCAAAATATAGACAATATATACAGACACATACAATTTACCACTACATTTTCAGAATTTTATGTCAGCCAATAATAACTGGATGGCGGGCCGTGTTTGGGCACCCCTGCTTTAGATAAATAGTACATTGAAATCGTTACCTGGTTCAACGTAAAGCTGTACTAAAACAATGATAAAGTCACGTTGCCTTAGATTTTAGCTCGTATTGACGCACTTTGTTTGCTATGATACTAAATGATACACGTGATCAGTGAACAGTGGATGGCATAACATATAGTACAAGATACACGTGATCAGTGAATAGTGCTACATTTGCGTGTTGTATAAGTTTTCACTGCAATTTTTTTCGCTAAATCAAAAAACTTTTAACAAGCTTTTAGAATTAAAATGTGGCCAAAAAGAAAGAAACCTTTACTAGTAAGCTTTGCGCCAGGTTTCTTAGAGAAACAAACGTGCAGCTTGAAAGCACTGACTTAAGCCTAGCGCACACAGCAGTTTCTATCGTTGCGAAATGCGATTTTTCTCTTTAGTCTGATAAATCTGCTGTGTACAGTGCCTTAAAGCTAACGACTTTTATCGCAAGAGACAGTGTTTGGAGATCAAGCATGTTTGATATTTGTTTTTGATCGCAAGAAACCAAAAACAAAAATCTACTGTGTGCGGTATTTCGCGACAAAAATCGTGGAACACATAACTTACTAAGCCAATAGAAGAGTAGAGAATTGGTCTGAAACATCACTCACACGCAGCGCTAAAAGACTATTTCACGGAGAAGCGCTTCAGACATCGTTTCTAGCAACGATGAAAATCTGCTGTGTGGCAACTGGAAATTCCTACCATCGCATACCGCAACGATAAAAATCTGCTGTGTGCGCTAGGCTTTCGTAAGCAGAAACACTAAAAATGCGTTGTATTGCTGGAGAAATCCATAATCTGTAATTATAAAGCCTACTATTAATTATAATCCTCACGTTTGCAGACACCAAAGAAGATTTAGAAGTACTTATGATCTGAGAATTTAAAGTTCTATGGATGGCATCCTTAGATAAATTCCAAATGCTTAATAAATTGATAAATCAAAGCCGCAATAGCATGCTTACGGCTTGCTCTTGTCAAATTAATGATGCTTTGTGGTAATTTGACCTGGTCCTAAGCTCCTAGTTGGCCACTTATTAGTGTTCCAAGGTAGGTCACTAGTCGAAAAATTCTTTTTGAACCGTTTGAGATTTAGGCTCCAAAATCTTGACGAAAACTAATCTCTGTGTGCTGAATCTAGATATGGCACTTAAATTTGTGTGGGGTGATTAGTTTCCGTGGCAACCAATTGCAATGTGTGAAAAAGTAGGGCCTATTAGGTACAGTCTCATTTGGTATCAAATTGCTTCTGATAGCTTACAGAATGCAAGCATCTAGTTTAAATGTTGATATAGTGAGCTTGTAGAAAAACATTTCAGAACATCCATAATCCTCAGAACTTTGAGGTCACGGGTACCAAAACAACAAGGAAAATCTTAAATATTAAGCATGTAATGAGAAAACAAACCACATACTTGCACTCTCCATAAAAATGTATTAGAATGATATATAGTTTTAATATATTACTAAAAACATCTGGAAATGAGGCTTTCACTTGGTTGCAAACTGACTGAAATTCCAAATTTCAAGAAAACAGTACTAAAGTTGTAATTGCCACATTTCCACAAAAACGCAGTTCCTCAATCAAAATAACGGTAATGCTAAGAAAAGTACAGTACAGAAAAATACAGAAGATGCAGATCATGGGAATATAACAGCCAATAAAGTTTGGCATTTCTCAAAATGATCCGCCACTATACGTTGCACCTTCAAAGTCCTTCAGTTTCTTTGTTGCCAACTGTCTTGTACTTCAATTGTCTTCTTCTTTTTACTTCATCTGTTGAAGCATTGCATGCTTTTTTCAATCTTGTTAGGCTCTTCTTTCTAGCAAATTCCTTTGAACTTTTTCCTAGGTCAGTCCCAATTAAATCACAAAACGCCATTCTAAATGATGCACCCATAGAAAGTTGGCAGATAGTAAGGGTAGCTGCTGTTTCAATTCTCTTTTTACCAACAAAAGCTGACTTAGGACATAATTTCCAAATGATGTTATGTACTGACTCATTATGATTTTGTCTCCTGTTTCTGGTACACATCTTGAGCATATTTTGCTCAGTAAGCCTTTTGAATATAGGGACAAGTTTTTGCCCTAAATCGGGCGAGAGAGTTTCATGCTCTGAATGGCCACCTAGGGTGCCACCTTTTGCTATGGCTCTCTGCCAGAAGCAACAAGATCTCTTTCCAGGAGGACAATGATAATGCTTTGAAAATACATCAGATGAAGACATATGGAATAGAAAAGCATATCAATTCAATTCAATGTCATTACAATGACCTTTTATAGCACGCCCATAGTCATTTTGAATTCTTCACTGCATTCAACGTTCCTTTGCCAGATATGGATTCCTTTCTGCTCTTGCAATCATCAACCAAATTCCGAAGTGCACTGCCTTTTCTTTTAGAAGCATGATTCGCGCACTCTTCCTTATAGATGGCTGTATCCCCATACACAGCTTCAGCCAGTGCTATGAAAGATTTGCTGTCACTATTTGAAAGGATAGTTGTGCCATATTCCTCTAGCAGCCTCTACTTCCGGGGCATTAGCTGAACCAGTGAAGTTTTTAAGGCAGTTTTCAGCATGAACAAGTTTTCATTCATTATAAACATTGATCTCCAACGGTTATGAACATTAGATCTTTTAATATTTGCATATATTGCTCTTCCTTTTTATGCATTTTTCCATATATTGTATACTTAAAGAAATAGTTTTAGACTTTGTAAATTAATCTTGATTTTATGTATTTTCTTTGTTTAAGTATTATAGACAAGTAGATAGCCTCTTGAAAAACAGCCATAGCTGTATGATCTCCCTCCTTAAAAATTTGCAATAATAATAATAGTAATAATAATAATTTTATTTAAACTTCTGATAATGATATAATATTTAAGAATACAAATACAAATCTCGCTATAATTAGGTAAATTGCATTTAACAGACTTGGTATGAAAAAACAAATTTACACTATAGGAAAAAAATACAGTATAAGAAATATAAATTTTAGTATAAAAGTTTTCTGCAAGCAGTTAGTATATTAGAAGGACAGGGTTAGTCCAGGGCTTGTTACGCATACAGGATATATAATAGGTTGATCAGATAATAATTGTAGATAGCTTTCGCGCTACGACATCTGTGTCTCGCTTATCAAACTCCGGTTCCTTGCACATGGGCATATCAACCGTATAGTGATGGCATCCAGGTTTTTAATTACCCACGTCTTAGCTAGACTGACAACAGTAAGATGCCAGGGGATTTTTGAGAGCAGATATTTGTGGTACAAGAGTAATTTATTTTTCGGTAGAATTGAAAGGCTATCAATATTAGTAAGCATGTCAACAAGGGAGGATTGCAATTTTTTGTTGTTGTCCATTTCAAAGTTGAAATATCTTCCCAAATACTTGAATGATTCTCATGATTTGACAGTGGGTACTGTCTTATGGTTGACAAATAATTTTAGCTCATATTGAAGAGAGCGAGTTGAAAACTTTTTAATGCCAAATGTCACACATTTGTCTACTCTGATGACCATAATAGACCACTGACACCATTTTGTAAAACAATTTAGAAGGAGTTGATTCTCACGCTCATTTGTTGTGACCACATCAGCATCATCTGCAGATTGAAACCAGTTCACCGGATTTTTTAAAACTTCATATATAATATAATATCTCGTTAAATACTACAAGTGCAAATCTCACTAAAAAGGCAATCTGTACTTGGCTGGCTTACAAAAATACAATAATAAACATAATAATAATACCTTCAGACAATAATGTTGCAGCAAAAGTGTTTGAAAAACTGAGCAAATATAACGATTTAGAAATCGAATTTGAGAAGATGTGGCATCTAAAAACAACAACAATTCCAGTGGTTGTTGGTGCACTTGGTCTCATAAAGAAGGGCACAAATGCATTTATTGAGAAAATTCCAAGGTCTCCATCACTTCAAGAAGTACAAAAAATAGTCTTGAACAGTACAGCACATGTTTTAAGAAGAGCTCTCTCGCTTTGAACTTTTTCTTCTCCATTTCTATTTTGTTTTATGTCTTTGTTGTACGAAAAACGTCCCCTTCAATCACCCAAGGCTACTAGTAGTAGCCCGGTGATTGATTGTAATATAGCTTACCAAAGAAAACGCATTCAAATAATAATAAAAAAGAGCTATAACTTATACAATGTTGTGTCAGTCCATGGTTTGTTTCTCATGCAAAAAATGTATTATGTGGTGCGTATGATGATGGTGGCCATTTTCATTGCTATATAGTTGAGGTGAGGTTTTTCAATGCCTAGCTCTTTGAATATGTCAAAAATGATTCAGATGTTTTACCAAAAATACCAAGAGAACTTGTTGATAAGTTTATAAACTTTACTTTACGGTATGAGTTTTCAAAATGTTTTAGAAGAGGTCGATACTTCATCTCCTTTAGTTGAGAATTGCGTTCGAGGTTAGTTTCAAAGCCGACTGTTAATTCTATAATATAGAGGCATTTATCTTGATTTTTTTAAACTTCATGTCATTCATCAATCACTAAATAATACAATCATACATCTCACTAGAGTATAGGCAATGTATAATTGGCTTGTCTGCTAAAACAACTTAGAAACAAAATACAGTATATAAAGAGAAGATCAATTGATCTACAAAAAAAGTAACTAAAATAAAATAACAAAAAGAAAATAATATACATGTATGTATGAATATGCAATTTAGCTCTTAAAAGTATAACAAGGCTGGGTCGTCTTGTTTCTACGGCAATACATATAGTACGTTGATCTCACCACAATGTTGATAATTTTCTTGATTATGGACTTTTGGACACTATTATCAATACCTAGGTCTTTTATCATGGTCAATATCGTGTAGGATGATAATAACAATAATCTGTTCAGCCAGGGTCATCCGAGGCAATTTTGCATTTTAGGCAACAATTGGACAACACTTCATAGTCTATAGGAAATCCTATCAACAATTCAATAGCACAACCAATTCCATTTTGGGAAGAGTGACCTCTTTTCTGCCTCGTTCCATAATATGACACTGCTATATCCATCACCCCTTCACACTCCGGTACCATCAAACTTTCCTTGTAGGCTGCACTGATAGATTCATGGCTTTGGTCAGAATTTTTATCAGAAACACTTTTGCTGGCCAGCTCTAATTTATTCTGATGTGATGGAAATGTACCATATGGAAAAGAATTTGGAAAGTTCATGGCTGCACACCAGTCTTTCATCGATGAAAAACCACAACCAATTCCTCTAAAGTCAAGCACTGCTCGTAAGCTAATATCAAATGGTATCATGGTTGAAGTTACACTACCAACTCTCCGACACAGCAACATGCTCAAAATCTCTTTTCCACAATCACTACACTGGACATTTATTTTGAAAGATAAACCACAATGTTCCTTGTCAACCAAGAAAGCTTCAAACACGTGTGACTTCAGGCAGAGTGGACAAGCCAGGGATTTAAGAAGCATACTTAAACAGCCAAACTGAACGATGACGTAGCAATCTGGTGACTCATCCATGACTGGAGGCTTTGATAATTGACCAATATCAATTCTAAACACATCAAACTTTCGAATCGATGCACTTTTATGAGCATCACGGCCTAGCTAAATAAAACTCACTCTCTTGTTGCTCTTTCCTTGTCACTAACTTTCGATTTTTTTTCCAGAGAAACCATACTTCGATCTAAACTTTGATTTAACAATGTTGTGCAAGTTCTAATCGCTAACAGCTGAATACACACTTCTAGTATATTGTGATCAAACTCCACCAATGTATCATAAACCGTTGAAAAACATAAGCATCAGCTGACTGGGTACTTCAAGTATCCCGATCAAATAGCAGAGACTTGATGTAGCCAATAACGAGTTGCGACTTCTGGCCTGTACCTTAATCTTCAACTTTTGGCCAATAACAGAGTACAATTCCATAAAAAGGCAATGAAATAAAGAAAGGATAGCTACATGTTTGAGTAGATTAGCCTTTCAGCTTCCGATTGATGCATAGGAAAACAATGTGTCGTTCAAAATGGCGCCTGGCTGTGGGATGAACCAGAGTATATAGAATCATAGCTTGGGTAGATACTAGCTACCTGCACAATTAAAACAACCCAATTCCCACCTACACCATAGATAGTAGAGACACTGATAATATTTTTGATAAACTTAAGGACTACACTGTCCATTTTCATCGCAAAGGGAAATTCAAATTTTTTTCTCATGTTGGACAGATTCGAATAGTGACCTACCTCAAGGCCCATCTCCACTTCGCTTGGATTTCGAATTGTGACGCGAGAAGCATTGTTGCCATTCCTCCTTCGAAAATCCCCAACGTGTGAAACAGTGTGTCAGGGTTCAAAAACTCTTTTTTCATCAATATTTTTAAAAGATTTTTAGGAGAATTTAGGAGATTCCAGAGAAATTCGGCAAGCATTGAGGTATTTCTGGGAAAATAATTGATATAAGATCACTAAGGCCGCGGTTAAACGTAGTGCTTCTCATTTGCCGAACCCAATTACTGAACTAAGTACATGAGAAACTCGAAGTTTAACTTAGTTAAGATCGACAAAATCAATTAAGCGCGACAGAACGGCTGTGGCTCGACTGTTCTTGCCGTGCTACACGGCAAGATGACATGATATACTTTGGGTAAATTTAAAACTTACTATCTGGTTCCGCCACCAAAAACATTTTCTCATCAAAAAATAATGCATCAACGGTAGAATTTGAGAGAACTGATGATTTAACCATTTTTATTATGATAAACCATCAGAAAAAAACATATTAAGCAACATAACTGCTGAAAAGAAATTCAACTTATGAAAAAATTAGGAGAAAGTAGAAGAACAGCAAACTATTTCTGAAGATTTTGGGTTTTTTAGGATTTTAAGGGTAGTTCTCTTTTCTTCTTCTTCTGGCATATTTTATGATTTTTAGGAGGCGTGGGAACCTTGTATATTCACATGGAACTCTGAATGCAGAACGAAGCAGAGATGAGGCTCTACAACAATAAGCTGAGTGAAAAAGGTAGAATACTCGCCAAAAGTCCTGGGATACTTTGCATATTTTTAATCTGGACGGAACATTCGTCCCCTTCCTCCCCCTAAACAGGGTTGGTTTTGGGGGGAAGTAATTGCGGTAAGGGAAAATTTTTTGTGCACAATAACGCCAAGTGTCTCAGGAACAGACCAACATTGTTTTAGGGGAAAGCGGGGGTGCATCAAAGCGTGATGGTTGAAATGCTGAGAAAGCTATAGTTTTTCATAACTTTTTGAAAGTGTCCCAGGGACTTATGACAAGTATTGTAGATTGAGGAGCGCACATTCAAGCATTGCAATCAAAAATACAACTTGATATTTTCCATTCTCGCATATACCACTTTCTTCAATCTTTCAACATATGGCAGCCAAAGTCATAAATTACCTGCCTTATCTTATAGACCTAACGGACAATAACATTTTAGCTGTACTCAACAATAATATGCACTTGCAACGACTGCAAATCACTACCAGAGGGCGAAGAATAACCAAGCTTTTACATTTTCTCCGAATATTTGCCCTACAATCCACTGTGTATTGGTTGAGTAGGAGTAGGGCTGTACCGTACTGTCTGATTGCTTGACGCCGACTTTGTGATCGTTTGGTTAACTTTCGCGCTATCATAATCATCACCATCATCACCAACATTATCATCATCTTCTTCTTCTTCTTCCTCTTTTGTCGCTGTCAGGCATGAGGTTTGCAGTTCATTGTGTCACTGATCCGAGGCCATGCAGGCTCTCGATTTTTGGTGTCTTGCTAAAAGAGCGCTCATAGCTCTCGGATCAGTGACACAATGCACCGCATTGTAGGCCGTCGACAGTTTTAGGGAGCTCCAGCCATTGGCAAGGTGACTGTCCCTCCGTTGAGATCCCCATTCCACGATATCAAACGGTTGATACCGGTTTGGCAATCGCTTCTCTGAGGCCCCCTTCGACTTCCTTTTGTCAGGGTTTCCCCTGTCCGCTCGGCACCCAACGGGAAGGTATGAAGTCATGACCGAGCCATTATCATCATCACCACCATCACCATCATCATCGTCATCTTCATAATCATCATCACCATCATCATCACCATCATCATCACTATCATCATCATCATCACTATCATCATCATCATCATTATCATCATCATCATCATCACCATCACCATCACCATCACCATCACCATCACCATCAGCATCATCATCATCATCAT
>WIPJ01002361.1:82725-112428 GCA_018155075.1 Cassiopea andromeda | reverse complement strand
TCATCATCATCATCATCATCATCATCATCATCATCATCATCATCATCATCATCATCATCATCATCATCATCATCATCATCATCATCATCATCACCATAATCATAGTAATTTGATTTTGTCTGAATATGGCTAAGCTCTGTGTAGCGGTAATTTCATCAGTGAGGCTATTCCATAGTAGACTTCCTTTAAATTTCAATGAATTTTTACCAAATCTCTGTGAGCTGGCAGGTGGAGACTTGCTGTGTATCGTAATTCTAGAACAAATTCCACCACTTTCTTAGTGAAAAGATCCTACATATACGGAAGATTGAAGTGGGTACACGATTTTCTATTTATAAGAAAATGGTTTATAAGAAAATGGTTTATAAGAAAGTAGCACTCAGCTGTTCAAAAAGTTAAAAAAGTTCAGTACTGGATTTTTGAGACTTTACAGAGATTTTTAGTGATTATGTATTTAGAATTCGATTTATCTTTGTACAAAATGTCATGGAAGCTATATTGGCTTTCCTCCAACCGTTTAAATTTTCTTATTTTTCAAGATTGATCGTTATTTCAAGTGTACATGGAGATTTTTCACTTTCCTCTAATGTGCATGCGCAAAACATTGGAACTCTAAAATTGTTGTTAAGAAAGTCTTAAGAAAGTTTTGATACTGGAATTGTGAAAAAGATAAGAAAGTTTCAGTACTGGACGAAAAAAACAACTTTTTTATAAAGACAACGTGTAATCGTCTTATAAATTTCCATCATTAGCTTTTACAAATTTTTCTTGTGAATTGCTACAGTTTCATCTCTTTGCAAGAGTGTGTCAAGTGCCTCTTCGTTATCACTATTATAAATAGTTCTCATTGAATTATCTGCTCCTTTACTGTAGAACAACCATGTTAAAGGATAGTGATGGAGCCAGAAAAAATTTCTGTGGGGGGCTGGAGCTGTCAAAGTGCCGATAGTGAGCGGAAATTTAGGTGCCGACGGGGCTAGCAAAAATTTGAGGGGCTACAGCCCCCTACTGGCGCTAACCCTGTTAAGGGACAATATTAAAATTTGTTATCAAAAGTTTTAGAGATCGCGGGGCCTTGGCCGAAATCATCTGCGAGACCTTAGTTTGAATATTTTTTGCTAACAAAGATTTATCTTCAAGTTCTTTTTTCTTTAAAATTGTTATGCCTCAATGTTGTGTTCTGCATTTTCCTATTGGTACTTGTTTTTAGATTTTTCCTTTGAAAAAATCCAGAAAAAAATAAAAATCATTGACCGTATTTACGTGTTTTTCTGTGATTTCTTCTCAGTTTTCCTCAGATGTGGGGGCTCTTCTGGGATATCAAAAGCGCGTGGCCTGGGGCCATGGCCCCCCTAAAACCGCCACTGTGAAACCTACAGAACCTTGCAATGCACCCCTAATTCCCGCATACCCTTTCAGCACAATTAAATTGCTACCACGTAACACTGGAAACGAACTTTTAAACAGAAATCAACTGAAGGTGTTGCTGTTCTATCTATGGAAAAATGGGATGCATTTATGTGAAGTTTCTTTCATTGCAAAAATGCACTTAAGATTCTTGCGGTGTTTGTAAAATTGTTTTTTAAGGTGTAATTGTATTAGGTATTTTGTAATTATACTACGTTAAGTTAGATTTCAGAAAATGCTTTTTGATCCTGTAGGTTTCGTAACAGAGCCCCTTCATCATCACGTGTTCCAACAGGTGTACACACACGTGAAAAATCCCCAGCACAAGCGAACATTGCACGTGACAGCAATACTGTCCTATATGCAATCGCACGTGCCAAATACGAACCTGGTAGTCTAAACTGTTACATTAGTTACCGGTAACATAACTTGTACGAACAAATTTCTGACTCTGTTCATCCCGTTTTACCCAATATATCAGATTGCACCTACTTCGAATACAAGGAATTTTATCATAATTGCAGTTAGCATACACGGATCCATGATCACATATGCAACTCCAAATAAGTTTGATTTTGTTATTGACAATATAAACAAAATATAAATTTATTATGTTCTGTGTCGTCCATAGCAGAAATGGATATAGCAGTCATCTGGTTTTCGCCACGAATGGCATTAATAACTCGTTTAAACATAAATGAAGGCAACGAAAGCAGCAACAAAAGTCTGTGTACCGTGGCAGCTTCATTAGCCAGACACAAGCATGTACCCAGGGATGTGCCGAGATAACTTTGTTCTGGGGGCCTTCGCTAACTTTTGACCAACTTTCTTGAAATTTGAAAATATTGGGGGGCGCGACGCCCCCATCGGCACATCTATGCATGTGCCACTTGCGCAATAAATTATTAAAGAACATGCACAGGTAAAAACATGTAGTATTTGTGCGGAAATGATGATCCGAATAAATCAGAGCAATTCCCAATGCAGAAACAGGCGCATGTGCATACTGCTGCTTTTCCCATTTTCTTCAGGGCATGGGCCGATAATGTTTGTTGTGCAATATTATGACTAATATAAAAACGGTTCATGTAGCTCAAGACCAGGGGTGATTTCTAGGGGGGCTCAGGAAGGCGGAGTCCCCTTGTTAACAAATCTGCTCACTTTGGGGGGCTCAGCCCCCAATAAAATATCTGTATTGCTCATGCTTTTCAAAGTGCATTTACATTGTTTCAAATATTATGTATTGTATTACTATGATGAACTGATACACATTTACTGAGACCTTTCAAATTGCTATCTATATTATATCATAATTAGACTAGATTATAGTGGCCCTATATTCGAAAATAAGGGCGTGGCTACACTAGGCCATACCCATTTACTACATTGCACTAAGAGCCTCCCTTGTTAAAATTTCTAGAAATCACCCCCTGCTCAAGACAACCTTACCTTTGGAGTAAATCTCTTGAACTCAGAAACCCAATTTGGCAGAGTAGAGAGTGGAGCAGCGATGAGAAAAGGTCCTTTCATTCCGCGTTCAACAAAGTATGCAAGGAGAGAGATGCACTGAAGGGTTTTGCCAAGTCCCATTTCATCAGCAAGTATTCCATTTATTCCATTCTCGAAAAGCCCTGAGATGCAACGCAAACAAGATGACAAAAATGCCTTGAAATGTTGAGTAATTTGCTTCTAGAAGAAAGGTGGGCAACCAGTGAGAAGCTGAGGGCCGCATTATTTACAATGATACTGCAAAGCGCCACACCAAACTCATTGAGACACTTAATCATTATCTCCATCCTTCAAGTGAAGTAGACATGCATAAGAAACCCATATCTTACTATGAGTAAAAGAGCTGCGGGTTGGCCACACCTGTTTTAGAATATTAAATAATCAACTGCTTCAAAGTCAGCTGAAATCATTGTTCAATATTTAACTACAAACTCTCCATAAAACCTTCTATACTTTCCCACATTTTGAGATACGCTACAAAGTGCTATTCAATAAATTTAAAACAGCTTTAAGTACTCTGTTAAAAAGTGAGAGAGCTAGTTTTCTTCCCAATTCTCCGTTTCCAAACAAATTTGTGTTCCATCAATGGACAATGTGCTGCATTTCCAAACGTAACAACATTAACTACTTGCACCACAAAAAATTTCCATCTTGACACCATCTACTACCCTAGTAGGACCAATAAATCTCTCTAAAAAAGTACCCTCAGGAGCCAAATAAACGTCCCCCACTTATTAATTTTTCGATTTTTTTAAAGGAAATTGACTGTTTTTACAAACTCGTCATTTCATTTCCCTTCTTTGTTGGTACTATTTACGTCCAATTTTCATGGCAAAATAGCGTGCTTTTGTATATATTTTAGCTTTATGCTTTATGACAACCTGTTTTTGTTCTTTCCGCCCTTGTACAATCATGTAAAGTCGTTACTCAAATTCCGATCCCCCCGTTTATTTTGACCCCCCCCCCGTTAATTAAATTTCGGAATTTTTTCCGACCCCCTGTTTATTAGGACCCCCCGTTTATCTGGCAATTGAGAGTACGTCCAAAGTGCAACAGCGCGAAAGCCGCACCGTCAAAGCTAAGGCATACCACAGACGCATCTAGACGCTAAATGTGATAAACCACGATAGCCAACAGAATTTTAAGTATAAAAAATGGTATCAGTGTTCAAATTAACACTAAAAGCAGCTCTCTCTCTCTCTCTCTATCGCCTAATTGCTTTACGAAACCACACAATATACCTCGCATCCATTCCATTCCGTCGATTTGATAACTTCTCATTATACCACCAGTTACTAGCAGAGGCTGCCTATCAGAAATGATGTCACCATTGAATGTTCGTTGAGCTTGTTCGCTATTCTTTGACTGTAATGAAAAGGGCGATAAGCACATGAAAAACGCCCCATATGGACTATAATAGAGCTGCAAAAATCCATACTGCTATATGATATTGCAATAAAGATACACGTCTTTTATAAGAAACCAGTTTATAAGAAACCTAGTACTAGACAGCGTAAATTTTAAGAAACTTTTAGAACTACAGGGAAAGAGCTGAGAGATTTCAGAAAAATAGCACATTGAAATCGCTACCTGGTTCAACGCAATGCTTTACCAGAACAATGTGAATACGATATTGCTTTAGAATTTAATGTGAACTGACGCATTTTGTTTGTTATCGGACAAATAATTTTCTACATTCGCGTTCTGCGTACTCTTTCAAAGCAATTTAATTCGCTAAATTAAGAAACTTTTAGAACTAAAATGTGGCCAAAAATTAAGAAACTTTTAGTACTAGGCCTTGAGCTAGGTTTCTTATAAAAAAACCGTGCATTCTAAAATTATGATCTAGGGTGCACTCCATGTATTCTGAGTGGGCTGTTATACCTAGCTTATCCAGCTAATTTAGGCCTACTATGCATACCACATCCAGGCATGAGACCCCTAGTTTAACGTCCCTTCCGAAGGACGGCGGAGTGAGCTGTTTTGGTCGTTCACCTGGAGGTCGCCCATCCAGTTTCTGACTGTACACAGCCATGCTTAACTTCAGGTAAGCTAATGGAACTGGCTGGGCCGCTTGGCCACTCACCAGGTGTACCAGGGACTATTTATTGTGCGCTAAAATTATGCCTGTACAACACCGACACATGCCAATAACAAAAGGAGATCTCACCCCACACAGTTTCAAAGTTCAAATACGTAATGACTGGCACACGCCAAAATTTTTTCCATCAGTTTCCACACCGAACACTAAAAATAGAGCTTTGTGCACGCTCAAGATCTTCGGGACACTAGCATTGTTTTCGTTGATTCGGAAAGAGCTCCGCAGATATCTGGCTCTGGACAAGCAACGTTTGAAGAATGCCAAATTCAACACAATTCATAATTACCCTGCCGCCGTCCGTTTCATCCTTCTTTTTAGGGGTATCTTCCTTCTTCCCTCTCTTCCTTTTCTAGAGGAGAAACAGTCACACCCACGACATAAATTAGAAAATCATACACTATCCTAACAACGCAGGATAATAACACGTTGAGTCTAAATAATGTACAACTTGATAAAGTAATCTAGCAACATTCAAATGATTGAAGAACAAGGCCCGCGACGAGAACCATTCTTGTCACCACATCCAATTAAACACTACTGCTACATATTCATTGGATGCCGACATTACCATTGACATTGATAAATCAATTAGCTACAGTGCTATGCTTTGTCGATGCTGTAGCTAATGGATCTGTCAATGTCAATGGTAATATCAGCATCTAATGAATATATAACTTTAAAGTCTAATAAGATGTGACGAAAAGAAAATGTAAATGGACTATGATTCCTTTCGAGGCCCCTTTTTCTTCAATTTATTCTCAAACTGCATTTTCCAAAGCATGTACCAATTCAAACTATTATTCGAAATAGCACAACAGATATGTATAAAATACAAATCTTTATTTGATTCCCTTATAGCAAGTGCTACTACCCAATGAACTGTATAGTGAGCTTAATATCACTCAAAATCTACGTTGTTGTGAACTCAAGAATTAATTCATTCTGTTTTCAAATAGTCATAGAAAAAATATTAGCTGAACTAGCTGTTACAAATTTGGCCGTTTGAAAACACAATTACAAAGTCTATTGCACGCAAAAAATCAAAATTTAATTACTTAGAAAATTTATTGTTAATAATGGCGAGATAAATCAACTGATAATGCGACTTTTATATAGTTTGCAGCTGAGAAGCACATGAGAAACAATGTGGAGAAGTTGCTGGAGGAAAACGCCACAAACTCAGTACTCCTGGGTGCAAGGCAGCCAATTGTATTTCACGGTTTCTGTATTACCAAAAATTTGCATTTTTGATTAAATTGCAAGTGGCTACAAAGCTATTGCAAGGACATGTGTTTGATTTGTAACGTTTTTTAGAATTTCTAACTCATTCTAGTCTTCCGGGATTGAAAGGAACAATTTTATGCGTGTTCATAATGAAAGAAAACGCCACAAACTCAGTACTCTTGGGTGCAAGGCAGCCAATTGTATTTCATGGTTTCTGTATTACCAAAAATTTGCATTTTTGACTAAATTGCAAGTGGCTACAAAGCTATTGCAAGGACACGTGTTTGATTTGTAACGCTTTTTAGAATTTCTAACTCATGTTAGTCTTCAGGGATTGAAAGGAACAATTTTATACGTGTTCATAATCCAAAAATTAACAAAGGGTAATCAATAGCTATTGATATAACACCTCTTGAGTAATTCGCCATTGTGCATTCTACATACACAACTACGGCAGAAGGAATGTGAGAACAATTGATGAATAAAGTCAAGGCTATAGAGTAACGCATGTGTGAAGATCAATTCTTCTATACAATATTAATAGCCAACCAAAACTGTAATCTCCAACTTTTAACAGTTCTAGGTTTCAGAATAGCTGAGTAAGAAAGATGGAATGACTCCTTGGGTCATTCAAACACTTTCAAAGTCCACCGCCATCTGTCAATTAGAAAGCTAGCCTTGCATTCTACTGAGCTCTTAAAATCTAGTCAATATAATCATTCCATTTGCAAGTCTACACAAGTAACAACCTTTGCAAATATTATGCCAGGCATTTCAAACCAGGGAATTTTGTCAATGAGAGGCAGCAACGTGGCCAGGGTTGTAAAAGTGGGAGGGGGTGACATAAATTAAACCTTTTTTGACCACACCCTCTTTAAAATATGACCACGCCCTCTTAAAAAATTTGGCCACACCCTCTGATAAAAATGTAACTATAATTGAGGAAGAACAGACAAAACCCCAGTGGTTCAACCAAACACACCTATTTTCTCATCAATTTCAAAAAAATTCCAAGGACCATCTTGGCAAAAAAGTGAAGACAATTGCCTCCTACCCCTCCCCATGTTTGCTACACCACTGATCAGAGCCTATGTATATGTAAGGAAATATAGGGGGGAAAGAGTACCTTTTCAGAAAGTCCATCCTCCACAAGTTCCTCAGATAGCACTCTCCTCTTTCTCTTCTGAACTGCTTTTGGTTCAACTGGTGACCCCCTAGCTGGTTGCCGGCCAGACCTTGTGACACAGACACTGACATCAGGAACAACCTAGAAAATTAAAGACTTACAAAAACTCATTCTTTTTCAAAAAATCCTGTAGCTTTTAGCAGCCTAGCCATGTCACTTTGAAAACATCAACTTTAAAAGGGGCAGGGGCAGTAAACTTTCTCCTCAGAATGACAAAAGAGATGGGGGATCCAGTAAGAAAATTGCCATTTTTCTTTCAGAAAAATTGCTTGAATGTAATGCACTTCTACTTTACTGGTGGGGTGAGGGCTAGAGAAACACTTCCCAATTTTAACCTCAAAACGTAATCAATTTTCTGAAATGAAATGCTCGACAAAACTAAAATATAAAGCTTTATGAGGTCATACTTGGTTACTGACCACATGGCATAAGCATTTGTGGAAAGGCTTCACCGTCATATATTTGTATATAAATGCAGCTTTTGAAATTTAATTGACAAATCAAAAAACACTACAAACATACAAGAGGTAATCAAAATTGTTGAATTATACTAGTCACCTCTTATAAGCCATTTGGTATATAATTAAAAATGATTACTTCAACCACTAAAATGATACAAAACAATAAATAAACAAAAGTACTAATAATAATAACAATAATCTAGGGATCCTCCTGCATGAGGGAAGTGGAGGCAATCACACCCCTTCCTTCCGCTACAGGTACAAGGAGGGTGAGATATACCTTTCTGAGTTAAATAATTCATCATTAGCACAATGATTTTAGATGTATCTTTGGTGCTCTATGAATAACTTAGATAAAATAAAGATATAAGAATCATACTTGGTTATCTTCTTTCTGCCTTGATAATTCTGCACCACGCCTTTCTTTTGCTTTTTCTTTTACTGCTCTCCTTGTCTTCTCTTGTTCTCTTTGCTGGTCCATTCGCTTCAACAAAAACTGGGCGTACACATTAGATCGATCCAGAAGGTTTTTAAGTCTATTAAACCTTTCATCTTCTGGAGCAGCTCTCATGTTGTCCATGACCTGTAAAGTAAGATTCAGAAGTGATGAAAACTATTACCTAATAAAGCATTGTAGATATCCTCTCTCATAATCTTTTACAGCAGCATGGAAAACAGAAATTGATGCTTCTTTTTCTAGAATCTTCTCTCCAATAGAATATTTGGTGATATCTAAGGCCATTCTTTATATGTTCTCAATGCATAGTAATGACTCTGTATGAAAATTGTATAGATAAACTTGTTGCCATGGCAAGGACAGAATTTAAATAGTATATAATCAACAAAAAATATAAACATATATTTATTTAAATTATATATCAAAACTCTATAAGAGCTTTTCTACTCTTCAACACACTATAAAAGGCTTGTTCCTAAAAACCCTTTGGTCTTCATCAGCTTCTGATTGATTTTGAAGATGGAATGCTCAGTAGAACAGTGTTGCGATCATGAATATGATTGACACAATAGTTGGAATGTTTAGTAGAACAGAGTTGCAATGTAATGAGTTGCTTTACTGTATATCTTTCATATACCTTGTCTTGTATATATGAGAGCTACATAGATAAATACAAAAGATGAAAGAGTAAGTGGGCTTGAAATCAGAGTAGTTGAATAGAGTGGTATCTCCACAAAAATTCTCCTGCAAAGATTGATCCTTTTCAAAAGTGATACTTGTGCTAAGATTGACTATAAGACTAACTTTACTAAGGGAGAGTGGTAATGTGCTAGTGAGAATAACTAAAAGTGAACATTGGAGAAATATCATGCATTGCATATAAAAGAGGTATAGTTTACTTGGTACCCATAATAAAGAGAGAAGAGAGCTCAATCTTTGGAAATAAAGTAATGAGAAACATGATGCAAATGCAAAGACAACACATTGGTAGATACATGCAGCAGATACAGTCAGCATATGTAGAAATATGTTAGGAGGCCCTAATTTATCACCCTGCTCACACATTGAAAAATGTTTACATGAAGGTTTTACTTGTGGAGAAAAGTAGAACTTCCCATGGCTAGTTTTGTACCAGATACTATGCTAGCTGAGACAATATTGAGCATTTAATCAAGCTACAACAATCAACAAATTCCACAGATTAAAATTTGGATTTATCTACCTTCTTTCTACTTTTCTCTGCTTCAGCTTTGTCTTCAATTTCATACTTCTCTTCTTCATCAAACATATTTTGAGTAATAATACTGTTTAAAGATGAACTTGTTATGTTACTGCTTTCATCTAAAAATGATGGGCCTTGGCAACTATCCACATCCATAGTTTCTGAATGTTTGCTACTATTTGCACTTTCAATGTCAAGGAAAACTTTATTATCTATCCTTTTCTCAGAAGGTATAGCAGTTAGTAGTGAATCTTCTGTGGCTATCTCACCATATGTTGAAGAATTAATTTCTTTTGTGCAAGCATATAGAAAATTCTCACTAACAGCATAATCAGTAGATCTGTTTCTACCAAAGTGGGATGACAAAGGTGAATCATCATCATCATCTCCCATAGAGTGTGAATTTCCAAAATGTTTTTTATTCTCATCAGCAACAAGTGCATGGGGTTCAAATGGGCTTGCATGTTCTAACATAATTCCATCATCATTACTAGCAGTACCTTCAGGAACCATAGAACAATCAAAATACTCGGAACTTATAGTTGAATCAAGTTCCTTTGTAGTTTGGTAATCTTTTGCTTCATTTTCACTTGAATCCGACTTAAGGACAGTCCTATCAATTTCAAGTGACAAATCAGTTGCTGCAGTTCCTACATGCGAGGGCAACCCATTTTCAACATCCAGAGTGGATCTTTCACATGGCAAATCTGAACTAATTTCAGTTAATTCTGAAGAGGATTTGTGAGGTGCATCTTCTTTTGAAGTAAACAAAGGGTCTTCTAACTTCACATCAGATCTCAGATTGCCAGCTTCATTCTTTGTTTTCCAAAATATGTTAGAAAAACTACCATTTTCATCACTGCTATTATCTAGGAGTAAAGTCTTCCCACTGCATTCCCATTCCTTTCCTTCCACATTTTCTGCTAACTCATCTGATGTCCAAACTGTATTGTTGCATGTACTGTCAAATTTACTTTTACATCCATTGCTAATTTTCTCTACATCTGCTGTGTCAGCTTCCTCTCTATTCTCCAATGTATCAGTGATTCCATTGCAAGCCAAGTTACAGATGCCCTTATCATTTTCTTTGGTAGCATGACAGGATTCAAGAGCATCAATGCTGCACACCTTTCTGTCTTTGTCAACTACCCTCTTTGATAGAGCATCAGACTCTGTGACCTCGCCACCTTCCTCTCCATTCTGGCTAGCTTTGTTGTCATTTTTTCCAAGGTAGTTCATTATCTAAAAAGCAACATTGAAATTTTGAAACTATGCAACTCAAGTCAGGGAAGAAGGAGGCATTCAAAAAGTGGGGGCACATGCATTCAAGGGAACCCTTACCAACAAAAAAGAGCACTATGTAAGCTGAAAAGGGGCACTTTACATATGAAATGGAGAAACAGTGGGGGATGTACCCTCTGAATCCCCCAGTTCCTATGTCAATGCTTCAAGTACAACAACTCTCGTAGTGCTACAGGTCACACTATAAGTCTAGTACTACAACTCAAGTTAAGCTAGAAATGCATGACATCAAGTTATAAAGCACTTCAGAATGTGGGGCTCATTACAGCATTGGCATTGACAAGAATTTAGACATGCTCCAAGGGGATAGAGCAGCTAACAAGAAAGTGATAATGCAATATAAATGAAAGGTGAGAGGCAAGGTTGGATTGAAGAGACTATCATTAGGGGGTTTGGACTATGAAGGGTGTTGGGCTCTCCAAGATGTTTGGATAATGAACTGCCATCATTTTACCCTTTCACTATTGTCCTACCCTAAAAACTTTGTTTTAGAAACCTCAAACCTTGATAATTTAAATATAAAGCTGATAATACAAAAAATGCTAATGTTTGGAAACTTCTCTTGGGGATTTCGACAAAGAAATATCAAGCTTAAATTTGTCTTGATTTAAGTTTCAAACATCTATCAGCAAGCTAGTTGATGTCTATGCTATAAATTATATAAAGTTAAATGAAGAAAAATGTATTTGAAAATTGCATCAAAGCTGGATGTACTAAATGGCATGACTATATTGGGGGTGGTGCATTTCTTACATCCCCAGCAAATCTAGCTTTGGTCAGAAGGGGTTGTAAAAGAACTGGCTGGATTGATGACATCAAGAAATAACCAGGATGAAAAGCGTGCATAAAGAGTCAAAAATGAAGAGTAAAAAGGGTCATTATAAAGGCAGGTAACTACTTACATCACTAAAATATGTATATAAATTTTACAGATTCTTGAATATAATTCCACTTACTAAATGATCCCGCATATACTACCCCATGTGAAGTATACAGAAACACAAAAATGATATTCAAAAATGCCAAGAACTTATTGGGGAAATAAAATATCTTTGTACTCAGGCATGGCACTACTGGGGGGTTTGGGATGCTGTAGCCCCCCACAATACAATAGGTGCTGTTCATCAAAATTCTTTGGCTTCACTCACTGCTGACACTTTGGCAGCACTAGCTCCCCCTCCCACCCCCACCCCCAGCAGTTCTTCAATGCCACCAGTACTGTTTGTACCACTTTAACTATAGCCTAAATACCAAATTAGCCACACCCAAATCCAATTACTTAGTAACACTGGCCATGTTCATGCAACTGCCATATTCCTCAGTTTGGGTGTTCCCCACTTTTCGACAAAAGAAACTACCTACAGGCTACCGATGTCCTAGACTTTTCCAATAAGGACGGTGTCTACCAAGGGTGGTGCTACGGGGGCATGGGGCTGTAGCCCCCATCAGACATCCTAGGTCCCCTGTTGGAAGGTGAAATACTCTTTTATCTGAAAGTTCTAGTTATAGTACCCTGCTATCCGCATTCTAGCCCCCTCCTTGGAAGATACAGCTCCCCTTTCAGATCATGCCCTGTTGAGAAATATGTACAAGATTTCATACCACAATACATATAAATTTTCCAAAAAGTCTCACTCTCCCAATTGTCTTTTAAAACGTTTTCGTACCTTCCCCCAATTGTAACCCACCCCCGGTTCCCAGAATTATGCATGGCTGATCCTGTACTTCGGCATGCCTTGACTATTCATTGTTTATGACTAACTGCATATCATACATTGTAAACAAGAAGCTAGACCACATCCAAGAACGACAAAAAGAATCTAGATTCTAGATACATAGAAAATTAAGCAATTGCAATTTGAATTCCTCAAATCTACAAAAGTAAACGCCACCTCCACCCTATCTCTCGGATGGGATGTTGGCCTGCTTTTGTAAGGCAAGGGGCGTTTGGCCTAACTCACTGCCCTTTAAGACAAAAAGATCAATTCCTTGACACAATGTACATGCGATAATGTGTGAATACAAATGGATAAAAAAAACCAACTAACTACAACGTACCGAAGACAGAAACGGCATTTTCATTTATAGAGTCCGTTACCTGAATGCCTAGGTAACGACAGCAGATTGCCATGTGAACAATATTTTTGGCGCGAGTTCGGTAAGTTGCGTAAGTAGCCTCGATCTCAGGAAATTCCATCGTTTGATCAGTTCATCAATGGGGCAGTGTACCACCAGAAGAAAAAGATCTAGCAATCCCACCTCACTTGAAAGATCACACTTATGCCACACCAAGAAACACCAACTTCAGTATTGACCAACAGTATGCTGACGATATCAGCTATATCTCTAATACAAAGCATACCATAGAGCACAGAAAAGCAACAATACCATCGCAACTGAAGAAAAGAAATTTAAATGTCAACATCGGAAAAACGGAAGAATACTATATAAGAAGAGAAGGGAATGAAGACTGGAAGAAATGTAAATACCCAGGAAGCTTATTAGACACAAAATCAGATATATCAAGAAGAAAGGGACTTGCCATCAGCACTTATAACAAAGTCAAACACATTTTAGACTCAAAGAAGTTAACTCTGGATATTAAACTGAGAGTGTTCGACGCATACATATCAAGTGTCTTTTTAGATAACTGTGAGTTGTGGACTCTTACAAAAGCCTTAGAACAAGAAATAGACATATTCCAAAGAAAGCAATTAAGGAGATTGCTAAATATCAGATGGCCTAGAAAGATGAGAAATGAAGAGCTATATGAAATAACAAAGATGAAAAAATGGAGTGTAGAAATCAAAAGGAGAAGATTAAGCTGGCTAGGATATTTATTGAGATTGCCAGATGAAACGCCAGCAAAACAATCACTTTATGAATCCCTGAGAAAAGTAAAAAAGCCAAGAGGAAAATCAAAGTTAACTTGGCTTGGCCTCATAAATAGTGACCTGAAATGTGTTGGCCTACATACAAATGACATCACTGAACTTCTCAGGATAGCCAATGACAGACAAGCTTGGAAAGGCATCATCGGGATCGCCATGTCAGGAACTGACGAATCAGCGTAGAGGAGAGGGAGGAGAGTGTACCATTTTCAAAACACACATGCTAATGCTGCTTATAGATTAACTTTTGCACTATCGATACAATATTCATTACTCTGCTCCATATCTGTTTTGCTGTCTGATAAAACAAGACATCAACCGAGATTTAAATACATTATTTTGATTTTCAGACGTATTTACACCTTTGAAAATTCAGAATGATTTCAGAATAATCTAAGGCTCAAAACCAAAATAATTTAAGAATATTGAGGCTCAGAGAAAAATTGTGTACCCTTATTAAAAAACTATTTAATCTGATTACACAACTATACACATCATCATAAAAAACATCATCAAGCCTATGTTTGAACATGTTCAAGGTGCGCAAAACATTACCAAACGCCGTCAAACACACTCAAAAATTTCTATTGTGGGCACCTACCAGCATGCTTTGCAGGCACCAATTCGGCAAACTTGATTGGCTAATGATTAATGCATCGACAAGCATCACCAAATATTTGCTGCATATTGCAAAATTCTTGAACATCACCTAACATGTTTGACAATGTTCACAATTGTATGACATTTATATTTGAACATTATCAAACTCATGTTCAAATTTTAAATACATAAACAGTTGCAAAACATTCTCAAGTCTCAAAAGTCCAGAACTGAACTTTCTAAGCTTTTCGAGCAGTTTTAGTACTACACTCTTTTTTTTGTATAAGAATAAAGTCTATAAGACTATTGAGGCTCAAAATTGCTAAAATTTAAGAATAATTTAAGAATATTGCCTGGCTCAACCTTCATCAAAACTAAAATATTTTGTTAATCGAATCAACTTTAATTAAGAGTTTCCTCCCAAAACAAAACATTTGTCACTTTGACGCTATATATATATATCTATATGTTTTAAAATTCGTTGAAATTTATGGCGAATCAACACATGAAAAATGATTTAATATGTTTCTTTGATCTTAAGGTGAATTTACACCTTGTGTTGAGCAAGAAAAATGTAAGAATAATTTAAGAATAATCTGAGGCTCAAAACCGAAAATTCTTAAGAATAATGAGGCTCAGAAAAAATTAGGTATTCTTATAAAAAAAAAGAGTGTACTTTCCTAAAAATTGTTTTCTTATAAAACTACGTGTATTTGGTGTAAACATTTAGCGATTGATTGCAAAATTAATGTTTTGTGTTTTACAATATCACAGAAATAACAGCCAAACAACAGGTTCTAATCTGCAATATAGTCAAAAACAACAAAGCTATTTTCAAAAATTTTCCCACAATATCATCAGTTAAGCCACTCCACAATGATGAATCAGTCAAGATTAATCTGATCTGAATTCATTATTATATTGATGGAGGTCATAGTAGAGTTATTTCCCTCGCTTTCGGAATGCAATCACGTAAACAACCTCATTGGCGTATTCATTGCTAAAGTCTTAGCATACAAATTGAACAATAAGCAGAATATTATGCCATTGTCTGTGATTGTCAAGGGGAAAGAGCGAACTGCTGATAAAATTTGTTTCCAGCTTGGAAAATAAATCTTTGAAGCAGGGACTTTTCATCAGAAGAAAGATGCATTAAGCTCAACGAAAGACTCTCCACTGTCGGTTATTCTCTGAAGTCAATCCATAATAAATGAAGCTCTATTTTTCCTCAACGACCGCTTTGGGCATAGCAGGAGCATAGATATGCCATCATGAATTTAACGCACAATTAAAGCAAAATGGATTATGTTAACAGATCTTACTGACTTGAGAACGGTTGCTATTGCAGTGAGAAATTAACATGTCCTGTACAAGGTAAGTGTTTATCATATTTTGAAAAATCCGTGTTCATGTTTTTCAAAGCCTAGTCTTATCATGTTTTTTTAACTGAACATGCAGTCTGTCAGAGAGGGCAAAGTACAATCTGTTAGTCTCGCATGAGAGATGTTTGTCTAGCATAAAATCATACGAGCTGGAATTTTCCATCCATTCTTATGGATACAAGGTGATGCTTTAGCTCGCTTTAACATTTTACATGTTGCTAGTAATTATGATATTAAATTATGTAAGAGCATAGTAGAGGCTTTAGGCCAAATAAGCAATTGCATTCTAGCTGTGTGAGCGTTATTCTTGCTGGACATCAAGCAAAAGGATCTGCTTTATATCTTTTATATGCAAAAGTTTACGTCAATGCCTGCATTCTTCCATAATTGCCCTCTTTTACGATGTTATCCATCACGTTGCATGCACTACATTGATTGGTAATTATGGATGCTTTCAACAATGCACAACATCAAAGGATGTGGCTGATGCTCGATGGTCATTCATCATAATTGGTTGCATTTTGCATAGAATTGTGTAAGTCTTTGATTCAGATTTCAAAGAGTTAGAACTAAAGGTTATTGAAATTGTGATAAGTACTTTTATGTCCCATAGATTCCACATCCACGAGAGGAAGCACCTTATGTGAATTCATTTAAAACTGAAGAATAACTGGTATAAGGCGTGGAAGTAGTACCTCAAGAGAAGCACAAGAGAGATTATATCTACGTAAGGTGAAGACTCATTCATACACGGAGTGCAGAGGGCGTTCCAAAAGAGGCCCACAAGATCTCTGTTTACACAAGAAAGGAAAATTGCTGGAATCAAAGACAATTCGGCTGATCCAGTAACAAGCGATCAAGAGATGGATGTTTATGATGAAGAAGAAGAGGTATTCCCAGTTAAAAACCGCAGCAAACGTAAGTTTTCTTGGCTTTATTAATGTACTATAAATCAACTATAGACTTTATCTATTTAAAATATTTCTGTTGATTTATTAACAGGATTAACGCAGATATATCGTTTTGAGGGGCAGGCATTCATTACAGCAAAAGGGGAAATTTCTTGGCTAAGAAGTATGAAAATCCATGTAAAAGGCCAATGATTTATAACTCTGGGTAACGGGGCGGGTTAGAATTTAGAACTTGTTAAACAGTTTTGTACCCCCATCTAGTTTTGTTGAAAATGTTCTTACCCCATTGAGAAATGGCTATAAGATGTCATACCACAACAATAAAATTTTTTTCATACCGCCAAATTTCCTTTGAAAAGTTTTCATACCCTCTCCAATTGTAACCCTCCCCGGTAACCATAATTATACATGACTGGCCTTTAATTATACTATAAAAAGAAAGCGCCTTCAAAGTGTCTCATGCCAAGCCCTTGCCCTCTAATTTAAAACGATCATTAATCGCCTTCCAGTATGCTAATTCAACACTTTTCCATAATCCTCTTTGTGAGCTATACTTGTAATGTCGTAACCAGGACTGTGGAAGGAAGGGGCCAAGAAGGAGCTAATACGACGCATTAGTAATCGGCTTGTAGTGAAAGGCACTTTCACGTGGTGCTGTAGGGAAGTACCCAGAGCCGCCGAGAGAATTCTGAGGCCCCGAGGCAAAAGAGAAAGATGAGGCTTCCAGACCTTAAAGCTCCCAGACCTTGCTTCTGCAAGCGAAGCAAGCAGAAAATTTTCAGGGTCTAGAAATTAATTGGAAAGTACCATTGGTCTACTTTATGAGGCCCCCAGACTTTGAAGCATTTGGTGTTATAAGGTCCCTTGGGGCCGGAGGCCCTGGTGCAATTTGCCCCTGCCCCTTTTCGGTGGCTCTGGGGATATCTCCTACTCCACATTCTAGCAGATCGATTTTCTAATACTTCTTATTCAGAAAAAAGAACAGATATTGGATAACTTCAAAATAATCAGTCATGATGACAATATGTATCGTATTTGTAAAGGGGCGTTTGCTGACGTTCTAAAGAGCATGACATCAAAGTACGTTTTTAGATCCCAGTTTTTGTTCACTCCCTGGTGTGTCTACCTCTCCTTTTGGCGGTTAGTACCACCCCGACCTTGAATCATGCAGTGACGGACCTACAGGGGGACTGGGGCGATGTCCCCCAGCTTTCTCCAAGAGCGATTTTCTAATTCGTCTAAAATTCAATGAGAAAATAGAAGGGGTTGAGTGAGTAATCTTAAGCAAGGTGTATCTGTTCTCTGCTTTACACAATTGCTCCTTCTAATGCTAATACCTAGGATACATTTTTATTGTCCACCGAAATAGCAAGATAGGCACTTTCTTGCAACAACAGGTGTGTGGTACTCAAGGAGGATAATCACTATAGGGCGTGGTCGTCAAAAGTGCTCCCCGTCTGCGATAGCTGGTGCCACCTCTGAAGTCATGCTTCAGGAGTATGCAGTGACGTAGCTGGCTCTACGAAGCTGGGGGGCCACCTTGGACGGCAAGTTTTCCCAAGGGGAGCAGATAGCAGATACCCTTGCTAATCCTCAAATACGTGACTGGTATGATGATTGCAACGTTAATTTGGACCACAAGATGGAGATAATTCAATGATACGAGTCTTATCTTCATTAGGAGCCAGAGATTGTAACCAATGGTGGGCAGAAAGAGCTCATCTTTGTGGAAATGTTGTAGCATACAATAATAAACAAATTAAAATCCCGCTCAATTTGACCGAAAGCCATCATCATAGAATGAAACAATTGCTACTTAGAACATGAGTTAATCAACTTAGACAGAGATAAAAACATAAAACCTAATTACAGCAAAAAAACTGGAGTTTAGAAATATACTTTCAGTTACATAACCTCTAAGTGTTTGGACAGCTTTTGGGACGACTTGGAATCAATTGTTATCGTTTTTAGATAAATCTTTGACCTAGACTACCGCAAATCCTCAAATATCCGTAAATCCTGGAAAAATTAGTTTTTGAGTATTTTTTGAGTTTTTGGCTAATTTGAGGGGAGGGTTTATTTGAGGGAGGGTGGCTTATTTCAAAGTTTGACACTTTCCTCAAAGGTCTGTGAAATTAAAAAAAATAAGAAGGAACAGATGTTTCTGAAATGCGATTCTTCCTTCATCATATCATCAAGGTAAAATTCTTTATGCGCTTCTTCAGTGGGCAACTTTATACTTTGTCAGGATTTCTTCATGCACGAGCGATCTTTAGAGTCGTAGTGGAGAGATTAGACATTTTAACAGGTATTAACTTTTATCTTCATTCCAACTTCACTGTAAAAATGGCTCGGCTAGGTGACTCGCGTCCCTGCTATGAAACCTACGAACTCTAACTTATGGTTCGCATAGTTCTAATTCTCCAATTCTAGTTCAAACTGATTCTATTTACTAATTTACCACGAGCGGTGCACTTAAATAGCGTAGAAATACTGAGTTAGGATGCATCAACATTTTTGCCGACATAGAGTAATCCTTACTCGGCATAAAATACAATAAAAGGGTAATCCTAGTTTATTTTATTCACTCCAAGTGACCGAATCTACTGCAGATAGCTTCTGTGCTTTAAAGATACAAGAGGTGCTGTCTTTCCTCTTTATAAGATTTAATGCAACATATGGCCTTTCACAGAGTCATGGCCGACCACGGGCGGGGTGGTCGGTCGGACTACTCGGGTAAATGCCCCGAAGGACAAATTGGATGTAGTGGAGAAAACATTCATTTCTGAACATTGAGAACGTCGCAATGTATACATGAAAGAGCTGAAATTAAAACTGAAGATATATCAGAAGTTTGCAGCCTTTTTGAATATATCTACCCACTGATTTACGTTTTCATCGACCGGTTTAGTCAAGCTGCCCGGGTTGAAAAATTCAGCCGGTCTGCCCCTGTAGCCGACAATGATTTTGACACTTTCATGGAAATATTTTGAAGTTTCAACTCTGGGCTTCTTGTATCCCATGCATATAAATCTCGCTTGTCTTTCATCAAACGTTTGTGGACTTCCAACTCTTGATTTAATGCAAGCAGAGCCAGTTTTTCTTATATATTTTTTATGGCTGTATTGACAGCAGAATATTATGAAGTATATTTTCCAAAGCATATATCAACCCTTCAAGGTAGAAAGAAGCTAGGAGCCAAGCCATGATATGCAGAGATGTAGTTCTGGGTATTTAGAGGGTGTAGCCTCCCCCTTGTTAAATGTGCCGAAGGTTCTGGGGGGGATCAGCCTTCCTTTGCATGCTACGTTATTGAAAGCTTTTCTTAAATTCTGTATTCTGCTCAAGATTTGCAAATGGATTTCAATATAAAATATAATAATATATAAAATAATATTTATAGAATATTAGTAGAATATAATGTTAGAGGAATGAAGTAGAGTTATTTTGCACTATCCCAAAAGTGCGTGGCCTCTAAAATTCTGTTTTGAGCCACCTTCTAAGATTTAACATTACACCCCTGATGATATCCAAGAGAATTTGATGACTTTATTCTAGATATGATGTTCAATCTCCTATACACGTCTTTTTTATAAGAAAAAAGTTTATAAGAAAATGAGGCACAAATAGTCAAAATTTTAAGAACATCTTAAGAAAATCACGAGGCTCAATTTCCAAAATGTAGTGTTTTTATTGGTCAAAAATCGATGTTTTGTCGTTATTGCATTCAAAATGTCAAAGGTGGAATTCAAATCCAAGTATGCAATATTAATAACGAAAGTTAAAGCCTGTATATTTCAGTACAATTAAGAAAAATTTAAGAAAATCACAGGCTCAATTTCGGGAAAAGTTAAGAAAATTGATGCTCAGGCAAAATGATGGTTCTCTTACAAAAAACGTGTATTGTAGAATAACAATATGAATGCCACAAGATCGAATTTGGGTGAAACCACTAAACATTTGTGGCTGGGAAGGTCTACAGAAAGAATGAAAACTTTTTGGAATTCTCTCTGCTTGTGATCTTGCTCAAGTAGAGTAAAAGAACAAAATCTTTAACACACTATTCTAGACTTTCAAAATTGATTAAAGGATTGTAGCTAGTTAATGCCACTGGGTGTAATTAACAACAGTCGATAGATTTTTATCACTAGAGTGTCAACGGGGTGTCATTTTGAAATTTTAGGGGCAGCTGTCTTCATTGTACCATATACATACTTGGCTTCTCCTCTATTTTATGGTCCTAAATACCTACCGTCATACTATGTATGAATGCTTGAAGAAATTATCAAAAGTCAGCTCACAGTGCAAGCAGTTGTATAGAATATTTGGATTACTATGCTCTTTTCTAAAATTATCTTCAAAAGAATGGAAGTAGAGCTTTATATAGAATAAAATGGTAAGCTGATGCTTTTTGCTTCCAAGAAATTCTACAAAAGATATATCCTTGGATCAAAACTGAATCAAATTCGGCTTACCGCATTTTCTTAGGGATTAACTGTAAGAGCTTTCTCCAATTCGAATGACATTGCAATGCACTTGCAAATTGAACCTGGCTTTATTTGTTTGTATGTCGTCCTTCATTGTGAACATTGAACATTTTGGTCCTACATTTTCATCAATAACCAAAACAACCTGTCTACATGAAGCAAAAGTGATATCGTGTCCAAACTGAGCATGAAAAGTTGGTGACCGGTGCATGGTCTAAGGGCTGAGTTTAAAGTTATTTTTAGCAGCATAAGGGAAACGTAACTGAATCAAATGGATTGAAAGCTTAGGGGACGTTCATTATTTATTCCTCAGGCCGGGACTAAAGATAAATGTTTATTTGGGTACTGTTATGTTATCGAACTTTGTGCACTATAAAAAATAATAGTTACTTAACTAATATAGAGCTATTAAAGTATGTTACCCAACCTTTGAAAGACAAAAAATGATGTTAGACTTCATTTCTACAATTGTTTTGTTTAGAACTTTATGTTACAGGTCCACATCAGCCAACAAAAGATGCCAAACATTAAAACTGCCTAATATTATAAATAATTTATGTATGTATGTATGTATGTATGTATGTATGTATGTATGTATGTATGTATGTATGTATGTATGTATGTATGTATGTATGTATGTATGTATGTATGTATGTATGTATGTATGTATGTATGTATGTATGTATGTATGCATGTATGTATGTATGTATGTATGTATGTATGTCTGTTTGACGTCAGATGTCGTTTTTCCCGCGTAATACTCTATTTAGCTTCGATAATAACGTCAGCCTATCTTGCAGTGTGTAGTTTGTGAATTTTTTTATCTTGGAAAACTTACTACAAGGGCAAAATAATAAGGGAAAAGCTGCACAAATCTGTTTAAGACAGGTAGTTCTATCGTATGTTATATTTATCATGTGTATATTTTAAAAAAAAAATACAAAGCTTTACCCTATTTAGCGGTTTCTAGTTCAATGTGAGTGATTTTTCGCAGTTAGAATACAGCAGAGAACGTGAATTGAGTGCAGAAATAGGAAATTTGATTACACGTTTTTCTTTATAAGAAAACCAATAATTTGCCTGAGCCTCAATTTTCTTCACTTTTCCCGAAATTCAACCTGAGATTTTCTTAAATTTTTCTTAACTTTTACTGAAATAAACAGTCTACAATTGTTTACACTTGCGTTAATAATATTGAATACTTGAATTTGAATTCCATCTTTAACATTTTGAATACAATGACAACGAAATACTGATTTTTGGCCTATAAAAACACTACATTTTGCAAATTGAGCCTCGTGATTTTCTTACGACTTTCTTAAGATTTTGACGATTTGAGCCTGATTTTTTTATAAACTTTTTTCTTATAAAAAAAGTATAGAAATCATTAGCTTGATACCAAAAGAAGCCATTGCTAAAAGTGCATCTTAATATAGCCTACAAGTATAAGGTAGACATTCTACCTTACGCTGAATACTTCTTATTTTTGCTTTTTTGAAACTTGCTCATATAATCTTTATAATCTAATCATACAAATACAAATCTCACTAACAACAGGTAACTTGTATTTGGCTTGCCTGGTAATACAATAATTGTATAATGCTACAATGCTACAAAGGATAAATAAAAGGGTATTGGTAGATAGTGGTAGTTAGTAGGTTAGAAGTTCTGGATTAGTCCATGGCTTATTTTGCATACAGAAAATATAATAGGTAGTGCGGATTATGATAAAATTTATAAAAATATTAATACTCAGAATCGCTGAAATTTAAGAATAAGTTACGAATAATGCTAGGCTCAAGTTCGTACAGCTTCCTTATTGCATTCGAATGCTGTTAGCAGATTTACTTTTTATGCACTATCGATACAATATTTGTTATTCTGCTCCACGTCTGTTATGCATTATGATGAAGTAACACGTCTACAAAGACTTGAATATATTATTTTGATATTCAGGCGAAGTACGCATTTAGCACCGAGGTATAATTTAAGAGTAATCTAAGGCTGAAAATCAAGAAAATTGAAGAATCTTGAGGCTCAGCGAAAACTTAGGTGTTTTCATGAAAAGAAATGTGTAGACTATTTAGCTAAATTCGTACCTTTTATTATGCAACTATTCTCTATCTAGGTATTTCTTTGCAAAACAACTTTGAGCTGCAGAAAATTTTTTTCGTGGGCTAGACAAAAATTTTATCAGCAAAAACGATTCATTTGCAAGAGTAAACACTAGGGGTCATTCTAAAAACACCACGTAAATTTTTATGCATTTTGCTACGTGTCAGTAATTTGAAGAGCATTCACAGATACTCACATCTATTACAGCATCTAAAAAGCTCTTTGAATTTCATTCTTAGAAATTACTACGGAGAACTTGCCATTATTAGTTCTAAGAATGAACTTTTCGTGACGTCACACTCAAAAATTTGAAAATTGTTTTTGACAATTTCTACAAAGGTGGTATTCATACTGTTGAGAAATATGAATGCTTTACTTAAAAGAATTGGCAAAAATGTACTTTTCAAATTTTTGAAGTGTAACGTCATAGCATAGTTAACTATGGTCATAACTTTCCATCGATCCCCGCACCACATAAAAAGCCGTCGCAATCTGTCACACTCTGCACATCCTATCCCTCTCTCTAACTGTGTAACATGTTTTTGAACACCCCTTGCATGTGAAGAACAGCTCTACTACAATGGCATAACTGGGTGAATTGCATTGGAGGGGCAAAGCCTGCGTGTACAATCACTTTGGAGGGGTAAAAGCCTTACTTTGTTAAATAAACTTCCAGTTTGATAATTCTGTTGAGGAGGCAAAACAATGCAAAGTTTTTCACTCGGAAGAACTCCCCCCCCCCTTGTTCCCTGCAGTTCTACTATAGATCCATTGGACACATTAGCCTACAGCTATATCTATATATGAATATTATATAATCATGGACATTGTGCACAGAATGCATGCTGACTAGAGCACATCACACGACAGCTAAGCACGTGCACTTGGCCACTGAGCACGTGCTATGCGCCCAAGCAAGAAACATAGTAACATTCTCTATAAATGCTGTATCAACAAAGCTAGGTTATTCATATGAAATTAAGCAGCCACCACCAGAACCATTACCATTTTTCACGGAGCTCCATGAACAACGTGATTACAACACTGGTCGTCAATGTTTATGCATTGCTCTAGTCTTGAGGTCTTCAGCTGCTCTGTCATGTCACCAAGCGGTTGTAATACTCATCTTCACCTACCAAGCAGATACCATTAGCAGATATCATAAAACCAGCATTTAAATCAGTCGGAATGGAAGGTGGTTCGCTTTTGCAAGGCTGCTTCAGCTTATGCAGCAAAAGCCGCTGACTTGAAAATGACTCATGCAATGTGCTGGTTAACCAAATGCGAATACACGTAATTTTTTTAAAACAAAGTCTTTTTCGATCCAAGAACCAAAATGTTCTTAACTTTCTCACGATTTCAGTATGAAAACTTTGTTATGACTTTCTTAGCAAAACCTCTTGAGTTCTAACGTGCTGCGCATGCACACAAGTGGAAAGTGAAAAAGCTCTTGAAATGATGAAAAATCCTAGTAGATAACATGATTAAACGGTTGGAAAGCAGCCAGCATAACATGCAAGGCATTTTATACACAGACAATACGAATATTAATTATATATACGCTTATCAACTGTCTTAGGTCACATCTCCACAGTCACGAAGCCAGCATTCAAAGGACGGGGGCGAGTGTGGCAACCACACCTATATGTAAAGAAGGTGCTTATTGCACGCACAGAGAAAGAAAGGAGGTTGGAGGCTCCGATCAGAAATGTTTTGATCACCATGCCTTCAACGTTGGCTGTAATGTTAACAGTGTCTTTACTTCTGCCACAAAGGTAGTAAAGGGGGTCTGGGAGTTTGCCCTCAAACAATATTTTCACAACAGCATTCCTTACAATGCCGGAGAATGCCTCTTTGCAAACATCATTTATTTAGCATCAATAACAAGACAATAACAAGATGCAAGAAGAGACAATAACAAGATACCAGATAGTTATCATTCAAAGTTATGGTCAAGCAAAATCGTTGATCAGGGGGGCACTGACCCCCATGACACCCCCTTGCTTCGTAACTGCATACCCAGTACTGAACTTTTTAAGCTTTTTAAAAAGTCGAGCACTAATTTCTTGTCAAACACTTTTTTTTTAAAATGTTTATATACCTCTAAATGACGTCTCTCTTTATGCGCCTCCGCAACAAATTCTAAAAAAATCAGACACAATACAGCGTTGATGATAACGATCTCCTGTTTACGTTTCGTGTTCGATAATCGTAAGTGCCTAGTAGACTGGGATGGAATAAGCGGAGGCTTGGGAGCATAAGCAGGTAGTATGGGTTGGAATGAATGCTTTGAAAGCTAAGATAATACTGCTATGAAGTTCTCCATGATGATAAAACAGGAATCGATTGATGTGAAAATACAAGAAAGCAGTGGCGAAGCTAGCAGTTGAGTGTGGGTGTGTCATGCCCCTAACCTTCGCTGATCTCGTCGGTAAATTCAGATTTATTCACTTTCATCGTTACATGACTGCATTTTTGCCAAGATGTAGTCAAAACGATGTTAAAAAAAGGCCCTTTCTAACAACAATGCACCCTATAGAACAAGGAGTTCTTGCCAAGAAAATGCTTCCGTCGGTAATGTCACATCTCTGTTAGTAAGTTTGTACAATCTCTGCCAAAAAGTCCTTAGAACACCAATCAATTAATGCATAAATTCTGGTAAAAATGATTTTCTTATCCATGTTGAAAGCTTGAAATCCCCTCCCCCCTGAAAACAATGTTGAATTAAGTTTCTATTTGTCAGAGAAGGGTCTGCAAGCAAAGCGACTTTTTCTGTACCTGCCAACACTGTATATAACAACATTGTTTTGAGGTCGAGAGGGGGATGCTACTAAATGAGCATCAGAAATAATGCAAGTGTTCCAAGACTTCTGGCAGAGATTGTAGATTTTTTCAGTTTCTGTTGGTAAATCATTGCTTTACACCCTTTCCACAAGAAAAAGAACACAAACAAACAAATGCTACAAAACTGGAAGATTAATTAAAACTATGTACTCTCTATTTTATGAGCGAGGTAGCATAGTGGTTAGAGCGCATGCCTCCCATGCGGAAGGTCTATGATTCGAACCCGACTCGATGCCCTGGCTGAACGCTCGCTCACTGTTCACCCAGCAGCAAATGGGTACCCAGTGGGATCACTGGAGAGATAAAGTCGGCTAGGAAAGGAACTGGCCACCCTACCTCACATGCCGATTGTTCATGATAAGTGTCCTCTCTTACAGTCACTCCCCCTACGTACGAAAGTATACGGGACTACATTTACTTACTTACACTCTATTTTATAAGAGTATAAGAATAATTCTTCAATTACTATTAAGTGTCAAAGGTTTAACTTCACCTGAAAATCAAAGGAATATATTCAAATCATTGTTGATGTTTTGCTTTATCATAAAGCAAAGCAAGAGCTGAATTTAGCAACAATTATAGTATCGACTATGCGAAAGTCAATCTAGAAGTAGTATTATCACTAAAGTACACATGAATTCAAAGCCTTTATGAATCTTGAACCTTTTCATTCTTAAATTTCAGCACTTTTGGGCCTCATTATTCTTATAAACAGGGTACATTTTGCAAGCTTAAACACCAAACTTTGATAAATAGGGGTCTTGGAAGGAATAGGAGTTTAGTAATCGGGGAACCCTTAGGTAGGTATTTAGGAGCAATTTCTACGATTACCTGTTCTATTAAATTGACACATATCTTTTCATTGTAACGCATGTAATACTTATTCCTCTCTTCTATGATTGGTTCGTTGTCACATGAATTCTAAGCATCATGAAACTACGTGATAGAGTGAGCAAGAAGTTATGAGCTATCTTGGGTGCACTTTTCAGTAGAATTCTTGTTATTCTTCTCTATGATTAGCTGGAATGTAGTAAACTCGTGCTTAGCCTGCTGCTAATTACGCTCAAAGTACTGTTAGTGCTAATTTTGGAGAATGCCAGTAAAACATGCGCACGCTTCTCATATGACTTCTCCTTTCCTGCCTACGTTAAAGGAGCATTACCTTCAAAATTCAGCGGACAAGGTGAGAACCATTCTATTCATAAATTTCTACCCGTACTAATATTCTACCCGTAAAGACCTTTGGTTGTGTACACTTTCGACTTCGTTTGGTTACTGAATATCTGCATTTTACGTGATCATATAGAACGACGTTCCGCCTATTTCGCTCTTATCAGTGTCCTTCAGGTTGGGCCGTTTTCATAACAGCTGGTCCATACAGGCAATGCCATATGGCAGAACCATGTTCTTTTTGATAAGAATAGGTCTTCATCACCCTCATCAAAGGAACGAATGTGGTTATTGGGCGGACTCATTGCACATGGAGGAATAGATTTTCGATCTCAGAGTTTGAACATGCTCTGCAAAGCTTTCATGTTGAAAGAGCAAAGGTGTCCCATTACAGTTCCTCGTGACGCAAAGCTACATGCTGCAGCCGAGTGTCAAGTAACTTTCACAGCTTCCATCGACCCGCTTTGTATAGCCAATGTTTTTTCACTTTTTTGCAAAAAAACATCAATGTGTGATAATTCTACACTACAAATAACATTGTTGACAGATAAAAGATAAAGCAAGATGCTTTGGTGAACCACAATCATTGATTAAGAATGATATGAACATGGTAAAGCTAAATAAAATTATACAAATAATTAAATGGACGATATAAGACTTGACCAAAGATATGAGAGAAATTGACTTTTTCATAAATGTATATAATTTAATAAATCAATGGTATTCAAGTATATTATCTATTTTTTGTTAACAACTGATTTAGGATTATCTGCACAAAGAGCTCTTAGACCTAGCTAGAAGGCTTCTGATACAGATTTCACTGTTTAATTAAACTTGGTATAAAATTAATGAATATATTTGTTGTTTTAAAAGCATTTTAAAGCCATGTTCAGATACTTACTTCTAAATTGCTGAAGGGTTGGCAGGTCCATAGACAAGCCGAAAATCCCGACACTAAAAGGCCGGACATCAGGATACCATAGAATCCCAAATACCAGACCTCCCGACTATTAGCCCCCCTGTAAACAAACTCAACTATCCTTCCGAGTATAAGCCCCTCCCCCGAATATAAACCCAGGGCTTACATTTGGGATTCTGTGTACTTAGGTAGGCCAATGAATGACCATGGACATGGCATATATAAAGCCTCTGCATTTACTTGTGTCCTTTTCTGAAGTTCTATGTATTAACTATTGTTTACTAGGTCCTCTGATTGGACAACTAGTGGTGAATTTCTTGGCATACACAAGTCCACTGTTCACCCAAAAGACCCTCCGAATATAAGCCCCCGAATATAAGCCCAGCAAAAAGTGCTTAGAAATCTCTATAAGCCCTGGGTTTATATTCGGAATTTTACGGTATTTTATTATGTTCACACCCTACTGGGCTAGCACAATGCGCTCATGTTTTATAAGACACTGTCCATTAGTGTGGGCAAGGCGAATAGCTTAGTACTCAAATACTCGAATATTCGAGTGATTTTGACTGGTATTCGAATACTAGGAATTGCTAAAAAGCTCCAGTACTCGTGGCCAACAACTTAGGACATCGAAGGATTTGGCGTGTTCTTTCTTAAGTAGATGGTTTCTTTTTATTTACAGAACTATAATGTTATTTTGTTGATATTATGGTTTCTTTTAGGAAAGAGAAAATTCCTACAAAAGTCTTAGAATCTAAAGTTTTCTTTGTCCTTAAGCATTTTGGAGCTTTTACTGCTTAGTTTTGTTTCTTATAAAAATTGTTATAGCTATCCCTTTCTAACAATAGCCCAAAATTTCCTGAAAAGTTGCTCAAAAGATCTTTAAACGTTACCTAAACAAAGACACTTTTTGAAAAAGTTGCTCTTTACAAGAGAGTTGCCAAAATGTTGCTCAATTGATACAAAGGAATTTTATGTCTAGTTCTCCACACATGCATTCATAGCCGATATATGTGTCGTTGCAAGACAATTTATTGATGGCCTTGTGCTGAAAAAATGTTACTTCGTAGTGGCTCAAGCAAACACTTTCTCGCATTGCTTTTCCAAGGAAACTACTTATTAGAAACTCTGTACTGGAATATCATACGTCTGACTGCTATTACAGAGCAACCAACCAGAGTTTCGACCACGCCCATATTCACCGAATTATCGAATACTCAATAAATTTTGGACCGAATAACTGAATAGTTAAATCTAACAGGCTAGACATCTTTTTAAAGAACCTGTGAGAAATAAATTGAATTGAATTGAAAACGGAGAATTGAATTGGCAAGAGGAACTTTCGATCGATTGGGAAAAATCCTGAGACACCAAAAAATGTCCATGTCCACAAGAATGAGAGTATTACAATGCTATGTTATATCCACCCTGCTGTATGGTTGTGAAAGCTGGACAATATCAGGTGCAATGGAAAAGAAATTGGAAGCGGCTGAAATGTGGTTCTTAAGGAAGATG
>WIPJ01002361.1:60698-80233 GCA_018155075.1 Cassiopea andromeda | reverse complement strand
TAGCGACGGTGGAGCAGTGACGGTGAGAGTAGTGACGTTGAGAGTAGCGATGGTGAGAGTAGCTAAAACTTATTTGTAAATAGTTGTTTTATATCTCTAGTTACATACACTTTTTAGTTTAGACCTTTTTAAAAATATGTACTTTTTTTTCTTGTAAGATTTTATCATTTACTTTGTAAATAGACGGCCCCTTGCAAACCAGCTTAGCTGAATGGGCCACCGTCTGTAAAAAATTGAAATAATATTAATATAATAATAATAATAGTAGCGACGTTGAGAGTAGTGACGTTGAGAGTAGCGACGGTGGAGCAGTGACGTTGAGAGTAGCGACGTTGAGAGTAGTGACGGTGAGAGTAGCGACGGTGGAGCAGTGACGGCGAGAGTAGTGACGGTGAGAGTAGCAGGGGCGGACCCAGAGCTGGACTTTGGGGAGGAGGTCTTAATTGTCCTTTTCATATGTAAAGTTTCTTAGCACTATTGTTCGCAATAGGAAACATTGGCGTTTAGGGGAAGAGGCCATGGCCCCCCACCCACTGGATCTGCCCCTGGAAAGTAGTGGCATTGAAAGTAGTGGCGGTGAAAGTTGTTACAGGGGACATTGAAGCTAGTGGCGAAGATGGTACTTGAGTCCTTTGCAAAACGAATCCTAAGTTGTCATTATTTAGATCTTTGTGAAAGCTAATATTACCCTTGTTGTTTGAGCCAGTGAATCGACACTTTTGGATCTCCTTCTGAACTTTGTTTTATGCATCGTATTAGCCCCCTCCTGAGGATAAGCCCCCTCCCCACATTTATGCCCGCCTAGAAAACTTTACGAACACAGAGAAGAACTGGGCTTATAGTCAAAGACATGTGGTATGCTCTTTGCTACGTACATTCATTATCATTATTTCTTGTTTGTGTGGTCAATTCGAATACTAATAGTGGAATCTCAAATACCTAATATTAAGCATTCAATATTCGAATATACGCGAATTATTTCGAATAGCTGAAGAAGCCAAATGCTTTAACATTGCTAGATCATTCAAGTTCTCAACACTTCAAATTGTATCCCAGTTAAAGAAGAAAATAATGCTTAGTATTGCAGACGCTGGCTTTACTGAAAAGGGTGTCATTGCATAGTTATTCCAAGTTTTCTGATCTTTGACTTCCAGGGGCCATTCGATAACTAATCTACACCTAAGCTCGCCCCTTTTTGACGACCCACACAGCCCCTAGTAACGCATCGTAGCAAATCCAGTATCGCTCACCTCCTTGGTTACTTAACATTTCGAGTCTTAAGAGCCTCCCCCCTCATCAATATCCGCTGCTCATATTTCATAATACTCATTACCTTGCTGTCACAAATACCTTAAGGGAGCTAATTTTGGTGGATTTGGTGTATTTGTAACAAATCCGCCACAATCCGTCAAAATTAGTTCCCTCCAAAAATACCTTGTGAACCGCCAATATTTATTCCCGCCAAATTTAATATTTTTCTTGAAGAACTAAAATTAATTCCCGCTAAATTTTTATTTTATTTTCAAAATGAACACTTGCTAGTAGCGATAAACATTCCGAATTGGAGGATAGTTCCAAAGATATTGAAAGGAATGCTTTCAACATAATAACTTTGCTTTGAGGGAAGTGCAATTTTCCAATAAATCGCAGAATGAAGACAACGAGAATAAGAGACATGGTTGCATTATTGATTTTACCATGGATTTCATGGTCTACCCTTCCCTTTGTTTTGGTTTATTGTTTTAGCCTTTAGCTGGTTTTCCCTAGGTTCCTTATGTTTATTTTGTTTACCATTTACTTTCCTATAAAATTTGATTTCGTGTTAGTCTATTACACTGATGATGGATCCCTGGAATTAGGGTCCGAAACGTCTGGACTTGTCACATATCATGGTTATGTCTTTGTTAAAGCTATTGCTGGGTTCTCGAAGATTGACACATAAAAAGCACGTCTTTATCGTAGCTCGAACTTTAATCAGCTAACTAAAACACATTCGGCTAAGTCATTATAAACTTGGCTACTATACTACTATATGCTGGCCAATATGCCAAAGGAGTGTTGCGACATCAATCACAACATCTTAATAATTCTGGAAATGTCGTAATTGGAAAGTTAATAATGCAACCATGTCTCTTATTCTCGTTGTCTTCATTCTGCAACTTAATAACAGACGATTAACTAGAGTGATGACGTTTTGCGTACAATTACTGTGATCTCCAGTTATGTATGGACTATTAAGAGCATAATGTTATTAAATTTTGAGAACGGCTTTCCTTAAAGCGTTTTTATTCAAACTATTTCATTTGGCCATCCGCTAAGATAGATTCCACCAAAAACACCATTCACTAGGAATCCGCCAAACTAAATCCCCACAAAATTAGATTTGTACCCTCATCCGCCAAAATTAATTCCGCTAATCAACGATCGACTTGGCGGATTGCTTGATCCGGCAAAATTATTTCCCATAGGGTAACACTCAATCTAGTTTTCTAATGTGTTAGTGTATTATCACGGGGTCATTTATTTGGCATACAAGATGAAATTTCTGGTACTTTGCGTAAGTCCAAAGACTAGAAACTATGTCACAAAGTTGCTTCAGAAAAGTGGAAGATACATATATACACAAACAGCGCTATACTCTAGCCTAAGCCTCGACGTAGTTGCAAGAAAAGATACATTTCAAAACAATTTTTGTAGTATAACAAAAGAGCTATGACCCCCTCACCCATTAAATTTTCGTAACAGCTCGTAATAAAAATGACCTTACCCTTCCACTCCTCACGCGTTACGTAATTTTGAGTGGCCCCGTAGAAGTTTGAGCTCCTGGCAAGTTCACTTTCAACATAAAGTAAAAGTAGAAAATGTGAAAAATAGGCTAATTCATGTAATGCAGATCAATGGCAAACCTGGCCAATAATGTTAAGTGGTAATGGAATTAGAAGAGATTTATGGGATAAAGACAAGGAAATATGAAAAGGATACGAATTATCAGCTAGCAAACTGCCACCAGTGTTCTTCAGATGGAAATTGGTCTTGCTCGTGTGAACAGCTATTGTCCTTATTTCCTATTGTTAGGAAGAAATACTCTTAGATAAAAAAGAAATGTGAACAAAGCAGTTTTGCATGCCGATGGGGGGCCACGACTTGGAGTCCACTGTCAGATTACTGTAAGTCAGCTGACACTCTTTCATTGAGTAAAGCCCAGCGCTCACAGCACGATTTTTATCGCTGGGAACAGAGATCTTGTCTTCTGTCGTCAGCGAGGAAATAGAATTTCTACCATATTTGATATTGAAGATCGTTGTCAGCGAAAAAAATCTGTTATATGTGTTTCCCGCACACAGCAATTGTTCGTCGCCAGCAACAAAAATCTTCGTCCTCAGCGATGAAAACCGTGCTGTGTGCGCTAGGCTTAAGATGACACTGAAGACCATGCTTGCATAGACCTAATGTATTCATATATTTCCTATTTTGCTTGATATTTTTATTTGATCCTTTTGATAATTAATAACTTTGTAGTACATCCACGTATCAAAAACAAGGCAGGTTTTCAGATAGAACACAAGCACAAAATACTGAACATGAGGGTTGAAGTAGACTTGCATGCAAAACGGCATGAAGTATGATATCAAGACGTATTATGTTAGAAGTCGGCGTCCTATTTTGCTAAACTACAAAGTTAGACTGTGATGGTAGACGAGAGTGTTGCATGTAATGTAAAAGTGCTCAAGAGTCCAGTGTACTTTCTATCAAATAAGCCAAAAATATCCGCATATTCAAATATTCGATTGCTGAGCTAAACGCCTTGCCCACACTACTTGCTCTGCTGTGATGTTTGAAATTGACCGTCTCGTTGGTAGCATCCATCTTCCGGAGATGTACCGTATTAGGAGGAGGATCAAGCATAGTTGAACACCATCTACTTGTTTGAGCTCAAGGCTTCGTTTCTTTCAGAAAAGGTGGTCTATGCAAGCAGTCGGGCTGGCAATCATAGTTCGAACCAGATCTTAGACCAAACATTTGCATGATAAATCACCTAGGCATACTTTCAAAAGTCTGAAGTCCACTGCAGTTACAATTGCACCAAGTGCTTACCACTCCTTGACGCTGCATGTCATTTTCATTTCATTTCATTTTAGAAATTCTTCATGGAGAGGAGCTCTTCAGCAAAAACTGCTAGTTTTCAAGTGCCCCTCCAACTAAAATTCAAATATATTTTAGAGAAAAACAAAATTGTTAAAAATCTAAGTACAAAAATTGCAACTCTTAATACAGTAAGAAAAAGAGTAAGAATTAGAAGAGCAACTTTCATTTGATTACGAAATACGCTGTTTATAAGTGCTCAAGGAGGACACTTGCTTGGAGGTAGCTGAAAGGCTGTCCCAAAGTTTAACACTTCTAAACGAAAGGAATTTCTTCCAATTGCCTTTTTGCAATTGCAATTGAAAAGGATTGCCTTTTTTGGCAATCAGAGATCTGTTGATATATTGCGTAGTCTATATGAGGTACTTTCGAATTTGTCCTAAATGAAATGCGCAAAATGGAGGGGCGAGTTAATTTCAGTTAGTTGTTTTGGATTCAATGTCGATTAGCTCAATAATAGTTTCCCACTCCAGTTTCTCAATCAATTGATTGCTGGGGGTGTCGAAACTACAGTTTGTTACAATCCTATCAGCCCTGTTTTGTAGCTTTTGCAAACGACTAATCTCAGTTGTACCTGCGCAGCCCCACACCAAACAGCAGTATCGGGAATGGGGCTCTACAGTGCTAGTATAGAGACTTCTCAAGGTTGAAATTGGCAAAAAAATTTTTAGCATGTTCTGGAATCTCAAGCCCTCTAGAAACCTTTAAAGACACAGCCCGGACTTGATCTTTCCAAGCAAGTCTGTTGTCTAATAGAACTCCAAGATATTCAATTTTGTTAAAAACTTCATGCCCCCTTCCATGAATGTTGACTTGGTAGAAACCAACATTGATTGAGTTTTAGCTACATTAAGGGACAACTTATTGCTAATCAACCAAGAAGCTAGGCGAGAGAGATCCTCGTTTAAAGCCTCATTTAGTTGTGATAAGTCCTTGGATTTAAAGCACAGACTCGTGTCATCAGTATGCATGGAAGTGGTGGAATTCACTGCTCTTGGTAGATCTTTACTATAAACAAGAAAGAGGAGTGGACCAAGGCATGATTCTTGAGGCACCCCAATGTCGATATTTTCAATTTGCGAGTCGATACCATTTACTCTGTGGTATTGGACTCTATTTGATAAGTAGGATCAAAACCAGACCAGTTCCCTATGCAGAACGCCATAAGATTCCAGCTTCCTATAGAGAATTTGATGATCAAACCATTAATTCTGATGAGTTGCGTGGCATAGTTAAGTCCTAATTTAGTTTGTTAATGACGATTATGTGTGTATCATGATCCGTAAGTAGCAACTGAATCTCGTCATGATGGCTACGGGGACCATTCACATTTAGTGAAGCAATTGTAAGATCTCTTTTAATACCTAGGTGCTGATGCAATGATTCAGTGTGCCCATGAAAGAATTTATCCCCCTTATCCCTGGCACTGTTATTAAATGGACTTTATTTTACTTAATAGATCGGCTGCGAAGTTCGCATTTCCATGACAATTTAAATGCAGTCCTACTCTTCCAAGATGGTCTCTTTTTATGTTGTCATTGCTAAGTGTGTCAGTCGACGCTTTCCTTAGTGTGGTCTTGACCGCAGCTAGGATTTTATTTGTATTCGTCTTATCAGCTCTCATTATTGGCAGTGATAAGGTGACCGTGCCTTCAGGTAATTCACTTTTGTTAGAGTACTAGTTTGTTTTTTTACTGTAAATTATGTAATGGTGTGTTATGTGTCGCTTCTGTTCCTGTCGGTTCCGTTTTGTAGTAATCATTCACATGCATACTGTTGTGTCACACCGCATCTCCATAGTTGCTGTCATCATCTCTTTGTATAAAGGTAAATATATTGTTAGCATAATATGGGTGTGTGTCCATGTGATGTGCTGTTCCTGTCAGTAAAGTCATTTGTTATGTGAAGCCGTCAGAGTTGTCAGTAGAAGTCGCAAGAAGAAGTTGATAGTGTAAGCCACCGTGAGTTGAAGTTGTCGTGAAGTTGATTTGACATCGCTTTTCTGTTGGTTAACGTTACCGTTGTCGTAGCATGGGCTCGTAAGATGGGACATTATAGTTAAAGACATTATTTGAAGAAGATTCGCGAACATTTTGGTATTTATCATTGTTACTCCTATTTGGTTACTGAAGGATTCTACAAATATAACACTTTCAATGTATTCTTTAAGGTTAATGAGCTGATGGTGCTACAATCTGAATTAACAGCATCATTCGTACCGACGTGCAAGTTTACGTGAGATGGCCTTTTCCTCAATAACGATTTCACATAATCATACATGTCTCTAACAGTTGAGCCAGGAAAACTCCTCAACTTTATGTGAGATGGCATTTTGCGTTCCTCCACACCATTTAGCATACTGTCTCCAACAATTAGAATGGTTCCAAGTATCCAGAGACCAGTTTCTTGTGTCTGCCCCTTTTCCGGAAGATTGTCCGAGGCGTTTAGACAGTCTTTTTCTTTTGTTGTTGGTGCTTTTTGTACCTTTTCATTCTGAGCTCCTGAACTTTCTTCTGGCTGGCTATTGTCTGTGCCAAGGCTGGTACAGTTTGTTTCGTTTTTGCGTTGTCTCCTGGCTTGTTCCTTCTTGAGATCCATTGAAGGAGAGCATTACTTCAGCCTTACGTTTTACAAGATGCTCTGCATATTTTTCTCTTTTTTTCACATCGTCTTCTAATTGTGACAAACTAGGTAAATCTTTTGTTTGTTGAGATTCCAGTGTGTACTTAAAAATATAGCTTGAGCCTACCTTGCATCTTGCAAACAACCTTTAGATCAGGGGTTTCAATGTTGTGGCACGCTGGACATTTGCTGCCTATACTAATAAAAATAGCAAATATTTATTTATTTATAATTGGCGCTACATAGCTCTATATACATTAAGTAAAATGCTCCTAATCCAAACCAACTTCTAAAGGTGAATGCTAAGTAAATAGCATTAAACACAAGAACTTAGAACTTACTCTCAGTGCCAAATAAACGGGGGGTCCTATTAAACAGGGGGGTCGAAAAAATTCTGAAATTTAGTAAACGGGGGTCGGAATTTGAGAAAAGGCTTTAAATGATTATACAAGGACGGAAAGAACAAAAACAGGTTTGTCATAAAACATAGAACTAAAATATATACAGCAGTGCGCTATTTTTGCCATGAAATTTGGGCATAAATGGTACTAACAAAGAAAGGAAATTAATTCAGGGGTTTAAAAAAGTCAATTTCCTTAAAATTAAGTAACGGGGGGTCCTAATAAGGTCCGGGGTTAGAAAAAAATCGAAAAATTAATAAGCGGGGGGAGGCTTATTTGGCACCTGAGAGTACCTTGCCTACAAAGCAATATTTTGCGGCCCCCACCTAGGTAGAAGGTATTACACTAATATAGACCGCAAGAAGAGAAGACCTCTGACTTCCAGTGGCCCCCACGCAAAGTTATTTTGAGACCTATGCTTTAGATCAATTTTCTTAAATCTTTACACATACAAAATCCCAGAGAGCGTCCAAGTAGTCATGTATGCCATGAAATGGATAGCAAATGCAAGTTTTTTAAACGGTAAGTTCAAACTTATCTAATAGCAAGTACTTTATGTAGAATAACATATCTCTGGCTGAATCCCTGGCCAAATGGGGTAACCGACATTTGTTGGGGGCGGGGTCCCGAGCTTTTGAAGTCCTGAAGAGGCCCCTCAGAGAATGCCAAGAGACAGATTTATTGTATTATTTAAAGGGAGCATTTAGACAAGACCCCATTCTTACTGTATTCCTTAGGGCCCCGAGCGTTTCTATTACACCACTTTCACTAGCCTGCGTATCATGCGAATTCAACGGCTCCATATATGAATACAAAGCTATCGACATACTTGCGAAAGCCAGATTCCCATTCAGCCACGAAGCCAGGGGGTAACATGGGGACAGTGCCCCCCAACTCAACGATTTTGCCCGCCCTTGCCCGCCCAAAATTTTATTGTTCTTTCTATATCACAGAAAATAGATTGAAGCCTTCTAATACATATCAAATGATGTTTGCAGAGGGACATCCGGCATTGTGGGGAATGCTATCGTAAAATTTTCTCTGGGGCAAGCCCTGAGACCCCTTTGCTGCCTTTTTGGTACTATAAAAAACATTTGCTTATAGCCAACTTAGAAGGCGTTATGATCAAAACAATTTTGATCGGATACTCCAAACTCCTTCCTTTCCCTCAGCATCGAATGAGTACTATCTTTACATTTAGGTATGGCTGCCAAACCTATCCCAAATTATTATGCACAGATTACATAAAAGGAAAGATTAGTGTTGATGGTGAACAAAGCGTTGTTTAGGAACAAGATAAGGAAATTAGTAATTATTTGCAATTGTACACTGAAATAACAGTTAACGAATGTTTACTTTCTTTCGTGCATGGTCGACTGGCTTGGTTGGCTTTGATATATGCGTAAATGAATATATGAAAAGAAATTGTATGCAAAATGGTCTAGGTTACACTGTTTACCTATGGCTGCGAATTCCGATTAAGTTGGAAGCTTAGTTGACTTATCTCCAAAACATAATAAATGACAGAAGTTTCGTGCGCATTAGAAAGCGGAAAATTTGGTTGGGTTTCGAAGAGAGGCTGCCCAGTCAGAAAGTTTTTGTCATTTTGTGACATATTAGACATGGTAGGAGAGAGATGCTCTTTCAAAATCAAAAACGCTTAACTTACAAGTTGGCCGCCTTGAAAAAACACCGTACTAGCAAAAAGTTCAGCCAAAGTGACATGACTTAAGTTTGTTGCACAGAGGATCGTCTATATCGGTGAAAAGCTGTAAGAGTGAAAGGTTTCAAATATTTTTGTCGTTTATTGAAAATGTTGAAGATGGAGAAGAAATCTGTGGAAAGTGTAATGTCAGGTACCATCTGCACACCAGAAGTGACCCCAGAAATGACACAAAGTCTAATTTGCATATAAATATGAGACAGGATTTTCGGTCATACGATGATCACAAAAAAGGGTGAAGAAAATGTTTTACTTTTCTATTGTTATGTATTTGAAATATAATATAATCATTCCAATACAGCCATATATTGCATTTGCTTGCAGCTCTTTGCTCCTGTTCAAAACTTCCTGTCCAAAAGGGGTTGGACTGTTGTGTTACCCAACATCAGAGATTCAAAGCTTCAAACAATAGCTGAAAGGTCTTACGCCATGTTGAAAGTTTTCTAAATAGTATTATCAACAACAGTTGCTAACAATTGAAGAAGAAGACTCAAGTTGAATGCGATTGAAGCCTCTGCACGATTCAAAAATGAATAGGAAGCTGCTTAGTGGCTACCAAAGCATTCAGAAAAGAAGGAAGCAAATGCATTAATGGGCACCCTCACAAGCAAGACAGGGCAACTCCGTAAGCTGCAAGGGGGGCGTCATAAATCTACCGTTGTGAAATATACCGTTAGCTAAAACTAGTCTGTAAGACTAAAGGTGTAACTACAGATGGCACTCGCAGAGATTTCACGTACTTCTTGAGGCACTCCTCCTTTCTAAAATTGAAACTTTTAAGCTCTTTATATACCAGGGGCGGATCCAGACGAAAATCTGAGTTACGCAAAAAGGGCCTGGCCGGGGGAAAGGGCGTGGTCAAAAATATTTTTCAAAGGAAGACATGAACTTATTGCTTTAATAGACTTTCTTTCCCATAGACACTGCTTTTTCGCATGGCAACAGAAGTACTCTCAAGTGTTAGATAAACGGGGGGTTCTAATAAACAGGGGATCGGAAAAATTCCGAAATTTAATAAATGGGGAGTCTAAATATGAAGAGTGTCAATTTTCTGATTCAGACATTCTCTGTCGTATACAGTTTGGTTAAGCAGCACTTCATTAGTATTGCAACCTTCAATTTTTGCACAATCAATAGGGTAGCAAAAATCAATGTTATGCAGGAAAGGAATTGATAACCCAAGAATGTAGAGAAATGAAAAGAATACATGATTTTCAACATTAAGTTTAAGCTCAGCAAGTATTGCTGAAATGGAAAAAGTTATCTTGATTTTTGAATGAATCCTATGTATTAAGGTTGTGAACCTATGGACTAGATATGCACAATTCAGCATTTTCATACCATTCCATATATGTGAGGATCTTAGGCATGCTGCCAGTGTTTCGTCTAACTAGTGCGAGTGAACAGGCATTATATAGGTAGTGCTCATGTCCTGAACCAATTAATAATAAATACATTTTGATTGATACAATGTAGCTAAGTGGGCTGAATAGATAACGAATAAGTGGTGAAATAGTTTTATGCTTCACGGGCTCTCTCCAACATATTACCTAACTTTTGTTGTAGCCTAGTGTGTGGTATTAAATGCTTTTTCATCATGAAAATCATCTGACATCAATTCAGTCCAATTCCCATTCTCATAAGGGCCTTTAAAATCTAACAACAGATAGTAATTGGAAAGATGAAAAGTTGAAAGACAAATGCGTAGTTGAAATATCTTGTCAATAATCACCGCATGCAGCATGTGAATTTGAATGGGATTATAGTGGAGATGATACAGGAAAGAAAGATTCAGCTCTATTTATTATTCTCATAAGAATTCCACTGAATACAGTATATGATAAGTATTATGCATACAAATAAGAACCATCAATCACTTCAACTATTACAAAGATGGGCTATAACTTCTGCATTGCAATTCCTAAATCGCTAACCAGCAAGCGATGGGAAGCAAACATTTAATCCTGACTGCTGATCTCATACTTGAGGTCTTCCCTTGCAATTGACCTATTTATGCAGTTACAAAACTGTGCTATTTTCACAAATAATTTAGACTGCAAAGTATCTTAATACCAACAATGAAATTCATGGGTATGAAACCCACGAGGGGCTCTCCACCCTGGTCAATTCATGTACCCGGAAATATTCCACCTTAAGGGCAAGTCAACTTCCACTGGCTTGAATATGAGTGCACACTACTTTCCAAGAAGACAATGTGTTAGGTAGTCAAACTACTATGGAAACTAAAAGTGCAGTTCTGCCACTCTTGTTTGTTATGCAGCAATCTTTAGGCCAATGGTTTGGTTTTACTTCATACACAAAATATGCGAACAAACATATATATATATATATATATATATATATATATATATATATATATATATATATATTGAATAAACTGATCCACTCGACATGGTATCCATTTACCTAATGGGAAGAAAGTTTTTGGTTCTGGACAGTTCTGATTCTTGGAACTGCAAGGCAGCACCGTTGACCGCTAAAACACTACTGATGATCTCTTTACACTTTTCCCGTTTCTCAATGCAATCGCTTAACCAACGATGTGTGCCAGAAAAAAGCTTCTTTTTCCCCTTGAGGCAAAACATGCTCTTTGAGGAGATGCTTTACGCTTAGAGACAGAGATGCAAGCCCCATTCAAGATGGTTTGCCATTATCTGCACTTTGACATAAAACACTTTATGCTCCTTCTCAGTAGCAGTAACATTGACATAACTCTATTCCATTCCGGTCAACTTTTTTGATCCAGGCTTAATCTAACAAGCTTGGCGGCATTCAGCGTAGATTTTAATTTGCTTTCAAACTTTGAGCGTACTTCAACTCTTAGACTGATTGGATGATTTATACTGATTGACGCTCCCGCCACTCTGACTGCAACTCGGAATGAGATGTGGTGGAACGTTCCACAATCAGTCTCTGTACTTGCTATAGTACTAGCTCGACTAGCTGGAGCCAATCTTTCGTCTGGAATAGGGGAAACTAGGAAAGAGAAAAGGCTCAAACCAGGAGCCATTAACCAATTATCAATTTCTATTTGCTTGAAAAGCATTCATGGGAGTATTTAAACTTAAGCAAAAATCAATTTACGTCATTTCCAAATGATTCAGTTTCAACAATGGAAAATCTTACTGCCGCTCGAGCGTACGCCGCATCGGGAATCGATATTGCTTCACAAATACATATATCAGGTTTCACTAACCATGGTCACAATTCCCCCAGCTCGCAAACAAGTCCCTCATTTGTGCTCTTTTCTTCTTGGTGCATAATCAAGTTCGCTGCCACAACATTTTCTTTCAGAAAATTGATCTTGGATTATCCTGGATATAACTATAACTACCAATTCACGCTTGTCCTTAATCGTTTGTAGTTTCTGTATGCCGTTAGGTTCAAGGTTCAACCATCTGTATTCTCCGACGATATAGGCTATGCTGTTTAAAATCATAAAAGTAGTGGTTTGTAGTCGGGCGGGTACCAAATAGAAAGTTCTCCAATAATTCGAAGAAGCGTGCTTCTTTCAGCCATTTCTTGGCATATTCTCATGCAAAGGTACATAAATGGCGCCACAATACAGAACGGAATTGGCCGAACAAGTGTTCACACTTGATTAGCAGCGTTTGGCTCCTTTCCACGGGAAGGAATGGCTCACTTTTTTCCGCTTTTCGGACTGGAACGCACCGCTGCTAATCCTTTAAGTGTGAACACCTACTAAAATTGCTTTGTTTATTGGACCACTTTGGTTCGTTCCTTTTCGTTCCGTACTGTTTCGGTCTAGTATGAACGGAGCCTAATCGGCCCCAAGAGTGGCCAATTAGGACCTATTAACCATCTTTAATAGGTCCTAATTGGCCGCTCTTGTGGACAATTAGACGCATCCTATCACGTGTAACCGCATCTGGCTATATATTTCGGTTAACCTTTAAGTCACTACCCTACGTTTTCATACTCTGATGAGTGTCGGACGAAAAAAGACTATCATCATATCTTATCATATCAGCTTATTTATAGTAGGCAAAAGAAGTTAAGATAGCAAAATTACTGCTAAGTTAGGCCTACTGGCTTAAAAACAATTATATTACAAGTGTAATATATGTAATATACATATTTTAAGTAACCGCATCGTCAAAAGAATGTTGCCGCCTTTTCGTGCTTTAGCAAAGTTCTGTAGTACCAAAAGACTATTTATCCCCCCTTCTATTGTCGCTAGCTGTGCCATTTGATATGACACTGTGCATAAGTGACAGAAATTCTGCAGGCCGATTGTGAATTGTGTTAGATGAAGAATAGAAGACAATAGATACAAGAATCTTGATATATTGGCATCCATTTCAATTGTGATAAGAGGAAGGAAGGTGCTAAATTGCAAGAATTCGTGTAAATTTCCATGCCTGAAATAGGATTATAAGAAACTTTGTGGAGACTTGAAATAGTAATAATCATCATCACTTGAAATGCAATTTCTGAAACTTTGACCGGGTTTTTGAACCGGTCAAACCGGTTTAGATCCGCCCCTGCTGATGCACTATCGGTTACGTAGCCTATGACGTACATCATGGCATGACTATGCTATCTACGGAGAGAATAAAGAAAAGCAAACAGTCCCAAACAATGAATGAGCACTTGGGATCTGCGACAGGACCACTTTTCTTATAAATTTGTAGGTGGGTGCACATGCAGTCAAGCAGCTGATGGGGACGAGGGAAGAGCGACGCCCAACTAAATCCATTTCACTTATTAGACTGTCTGCCCCCCTTGGGAAAATTTGCCATCCATGATCGCCCTCTTCCAGCTTCGCAGAGCCAGCTACGTCACTGGACACATGCCCTCTGTACCTCCACTTCCTGTCCATGCTTGTACTGTTAAATAAAACATCGTTGCATCAGCCACAGTAACCATAGTAACTGTAAAAGAATGGCTAAGTAACATTTTAAGTTTTTGCTAATGGGACGCTAACAAGTTCTTTGAAACACCAGCCAATTGTCGTCATGTTGCCACTGGAGGCGATACCCAAGTGAAAATTTTATGTTCTCTGCAGAGTAGGGGTGGATGCAAAGCTGGACTTTGGTGGGCACGGCCCCGTTTTATTGTCTGTTTGATGTGAGAAAGAAGTGCTACGGTTTGGGAGGGGCCATGGCCCCATGCTCCCTAGATCCGTCCCTGCTTCCAAGATGGGTGCTCTTTCGATACTTCGAGAATCACAGTGAGAATCCCTTAAAAATTCTATGTCATCATGTCTCTGCCAAAAGGGAATGATTGATCAAATTTAGCGACATGATAACCAGCACCAAGCTCTCGTGAATTAGGAAAGATTTATCAAGAATTTTGCTATATCCCACTGATTAAATCCTACTATTATTAGCTTGTTAAATATTTGCAGTTTAGCTTATTAGTAACCTGCAGACTCAGTTGGGCATTTATATTCCATATATATGACGTTGTCTGAGTGGATCAAATAAAACTATGGATTTCTATTATTTCGAAAGTAAGATATCGTGTTAGAGATATGAAAAGGAAAATGCCCCCCGTCCCCCAACGATTGCAGGATTGACGCTCACCTCACTAATCCTGCCTCATACTTTACCAGGCTTTCATAATCAGCTGTAACCAGACTCGCTGGTGTTGTTGGTCAGTGTGACTATAGTCTGTTAGATATCACGTAAGCATAATTTCTGCTAGGTCAACTTTCCTGTTTGCTTTGTCAACAAACAGTTTATTGTTTGCGCGTTGCCCTGTTAACTGAAGGTATTAAAAGCAATCTGAAGTTCTGTTCACCGCACCGAAGTATTGGACAAGGTGTTAACATAGCGGTACCCGATAGCATTCCCGATAACTATGGAGACTAAAATCAATCCCGAGGCCCCTACTAAATCTGGAACAGGTAAGTTATTTGATAAAGTAGATTTTGCCATGTCGAATAGCTTCAGACATATATTGCCTAAGGTAGAACTGTTTTTCAGGCTGCATGTGTTTTACGAATCCGCCTATGTTATGTTCGTATTTCTATTGCAAAATGCATTCCTTTTCCTACCGGAACATGCCTACGCCTCGGCGCGCCAGTAGTTATTCAAGGGCGTATTCGTAATAATGGATCAACTATTTCCTTGTATTGCAACGTCATGTTCCGTTAGGCCGCATTGAACATTATGTGTTGACATTTTGAAACAGAATCGTGTGGGAAGATCCAACTTAATACGGGGAGAGCACGAAATATTTTAAGAGAAGGATAACTTTTATTTGACGCTATGGGACTGAATATTGACACATATGATATGCATACCTATAAAAAGTGTTTTTGTGGTAAGGACTTTGGCCAAAGTTTAATTAAGATGTATCTAGTATTTCAGCAAATTGATATCAGGCATTGTTTTCCTGAATGCCACTTTGATTGTTTTTCTGTTTTATGGTATAGCATGACATTGATGGCTCTTTATTAGTTCGCAATTCCAGCACCGCGTCAGTAGTGGTTGGAAATCGAGCTGTAGTAGAGCCTTCACGACTTGGTGGGAAAACATTTACAGTAAAGTTTTACTAATGGTTAATATTTCATTGCATTTCAGGGATGAAGAAAGCACATATTGTCATCATTCTCGCGGTGATTTTAATTGCAATCGCTGCGATCACCATTACCCTTGCTGTTGTATTGTCGAAGAAAGATAGCTCGAAAGGAAGCGTGAAAGAACATCCTGAAAATGAGGCTTATAGGTATACGAAAGCAGCGGTTGCTACGGATTCCGCTATTTGTTCCAAGGTTTGTGATAATTTATTGACACAATGATTTATTGCTTTCAAATACGTGAAATTCCATCTGATTAGTGAAAATTCCCAAGTAGCAAGTTTGTAAAAGGATAGTCAAACTCAAAATATTTTTTTCAGCATAACATTAATTAATTAGAATATATCTGGTAATGTGCTTTTTCATTTACATGCTTTTTTATAAGGAACCACTTTATAAGGAACCTACATGTAGACGGCCGAAACATTTAACGAACTTAAACTACTAATGGAAAGAAGACTACGCAACTTTTTAATTTTAAGCTTCATAATTTATTCTTCAATTTTTTTATCCCAACCTCTGGCCTTGAACACCCAACTCAACCCCCTTCATCCCGAAATATGCAGTTATATCGCAAGTTTTGTAGTTTTTGTCTTTGTTTGTTGATCACCGTAATGCTGTTTAGAGTTAATTTTTGTTGATTCCTGTCTTTTGTAGTCACCTACAATTAATGTTGTTGCTTCCCCATAGTTGATGTCATCATCTCTTTGTTTAAGGTAATTTCTATTGTCAGTGTGTTGTTTGTGTGATGCTGCCAAGGGATTTGCGGACGGGGGCCTGACTCTTCCGACGGAGGTGGGCTAAAATACGGTTTTCTGGGTGCTATAAATTCCACAAATCTCCGAAAAAAATCGTTTTCACCTTCCAAAGGGGACTAGCATCGATCAATCAATCAATCAATCAATCAATCAATCAATCAATCAATCAATCAATCAATATATTTAAAGTTGGTACATATGTACATAGTATATAAAACACTAATTAAAACCAACTATTTAACAAATAAATGTATAAGTCTACAGGAAGTTAAAAGAATAAAATAAAGATACTGCATGCGTAAAAATAATGTATGCGTAGATATGTAGGTACGGTGGTTTATTGGTATATTTTACAAGTGCATCTAGCTCCAGACCATTTGCCTATCCGCTTCTGGAGACATGCTGAAGTTTTTTCACGTTTCACGTCAGCATGTTCCTCAACTATAGCCCGCTAGCTCTCCCCTGGTGCCAACCCTGTTGCTCTTTATTGTTAGTGTGCGTTGACGTCACTGGAAGTCGCGCCGTATATGAGTTGCCTATTGTCTTTTGATGAGTGAGGTAGCATAGTGTTGGAGCGCATGCCTCCCATACAGAAGGCCTACGGTTTGAGTCCGACTCGATGCCCTGACTGAACGCTCGCTTACTGTTCACCCAGCAGCAAATGAGTAGCCAGTGGGAACACTGAGGAGATAAGGGCGGCGAGCAAAGGAACTGGCCACCCTACCTCACATGCCAATGGCTCAGCATAAGTATTCTCTCTAACAGGCACTCCCCTACGTACGAAAGTATACGGGACTACCTTTACTTTTTATGACTGCATTATAGAATTTCAACATACTTATATGAAGTTTGAATTGTTCGCTGGCTCCAGACGGGAAAGTTTGTTTGTTGTACGGACAGTTTCATTAGAATTCATGGCGCACATCCGAGGTAAATTCCCGGAATTTCTTGCGCAGATCAGATTTTTAAATTTTTGCTAGTAATTTAAAGTGTTTGACGTTTTGCCCCTTCAAATGCGCGGTCAGAAAATCACTAAACTGATTGCGCGCGTCCAGTATTGGAAAGCACGCAAGCTAGTACTCGGGCAAGATATTGCGGTTGTTGTTGTTGTTTACTTTATTTTGATTAGGCTGTTATACCAGCTTTTTTAGCTAATTTAGGCCTACTATGCATGCCGCATCCGGCATGGGACCCCTAGACTAACGCCCCTTCCGAAGGACGGTGAAATGATCTGTTTTGGTCGTTCATCTGGAGAGCCCATCCAGTTTTTGACCGTACACAGCCATGCTTAACTTTAGTTAATCTAATCGAACTGACTGGGTCGCTTGGCCACTCACCCCGGTCGCACAGCATTTCATTTTTCATTTCTTTTATTTTTATTTATTGCTGTAATTTCCGTTTACATCGATTAGTTTACTTTAATCTTCTCCATTTTTTACGTAAGAATATCCTATTTTTCGCTGAGCCTCAGTGTTCTAAAGTATTTTTCGTTTGAGTGTATGATTTTTCTTGCATTATTCTTAAGCGCTAAAAGTGAAACTTCACCTGAAAATCAAAGGAATATATTCATATCTTTTTTATATCTTACTTCATCCTTTCATTGGTTTTTAGCCTTTCTGCTGCAGCGGGGCCCTAACGCAATATTTGAGTGGCTCGAGGACCCTCTTTTGACATATCTGCACACAGACATGTACCGAGAAACTTTCCATTGGAGGGTTGCGTTCTAACCATTTCACCAACTACTTTTAATAAAAAGCATAAAGGTAACGGAAAACACTGTGGGCAGCTCTCTTGTGGTGTGGCAGACTTTTGACCAACTTCCTTACAATTTCAAGCATATTACGGGGCGTGATGCCCCATGCCCCTAATAAACAAATGGCTGTCTGCCCAGTTAAATTACAATTTACTGTCGATCATAGCATTTGTTTAACTTTTGGCGGGACCCCTAGACTGTGGAGAGGCTTTGGGGTTCCGGATAGCCCCCCGGTTGAGAACCACAACGATAGCGCAAAATTAATATAAACACAGTAGTACTTATAATAACTCAAATACTCAAAATTCTAAGTCTTGATGAATCTTGAGACTTCCATTGTTAACGGAAATATATATCCAGCTGCACTGAATGTGATTGGGTGCGTCTAATTGGTCCCAAGTGTGACCAATTAGGATCTATTAACATTGTTTACTTGAAGAGTCCCAATGAGAAAACAACCCCTTTTTGCGTAGACAAAAGAGTAGGCCCAAATTAGCTGAAGAAGCTAGGTATAGCAGCCTACTCAAAATAAGGTAAACAACAACAACAACAACAACAAAGGCTTTACGGCAGTGAGCCAGAAGAAAGTTTTTGAAATATCAGTTTTGAAAATGGCTCTCTAAGTTTATAAAAGATATGGCTTGAGGGGAATTGTAATGCAGATGAGACACTTTCATATGGTTACATAGAAGGACAACATGGCGAGTTTCATTTCTATGTTGTATAGTGAGGAAGATTTCATGTTAGGCAGTGCTCTAGGGACTAGCCTCCTTTTTATTCCTGCTGCGGGCTGGTTGCATAGAGTTTTCTCCATTCCATTATTTTATTTTAATGCGAGATTACTGGAGAGGCTGGAGTATTGGAGAGGCGGGATTGACTTGATGACATCTTTTTGAAGTGGGTTTAAAGTGTAACACAGGAATAGGCTATGGAATTAGGCTCTAAAGTGACGTCATAGCCAATACAGTTTTTGCTTAACAGGAAACCACTTTATAGGGAATCTACACGCGAAAGACGGAAGCAAATGAACTGTTTGTACTGAAATCCCAATGGAACTTTTTTGTTCTTGGTATTTTTAATCATTGCCAAGAGCTGAGAAGAAGGGAGCTGTTTCCGTCCCTCTTTGCGTTTAAATTTACAGAAATTGTGCGCTACGGTGGTAGCTATCGAGTGCTTCATCCTGTGATTTCTGACAATGCTGTCTATTGCCCCTCAACCATTTCCGTAAAAGAGAAATTTGCTGTTAGATTAAGGAACTAATGAGGAACTTTTATAACTATAATTCGATCCGAAGGAAGTCCAGAAGCAGGAACTTCAGAAACTATGCTTCTAGCTAGGTTCCTTGTAAAATAAGAAGCGGGTATATAATGTTTTTGATTCCATATTTAGTCATCATAAATTATCATACATTATGAGTATAGTTTTAGAGCACGTGTAGTTGGTTGTCGGGATTATTAATGGGTTTTGATCAGATATTATAATGGCGACGAGGTATCTCTGCATCATATCGTTTCGTTAGTATTTCGTTCGTTGAACCGCTCTCAAAATGGCAACTGCAGGTAGAATC
>WIPJ01002361.1:38563-59574 GCA_018155075.1 Cassiopea andromeda | reverse complement strand
TTGAGGTTTGGTCAGAATATATACGATTGTTAATGACAGTTTCGTTATCTATTTCAAACTTATCTACTTGCATATTCATTACTGTTTTGTTATGTTATAAGAACTAGATTTGATTCGATTTGGACATTTTAGAACAAACTCGTATGAACCCCAAAGTAGTTATTCGAGAAAGGGGGAGATATAATGTTTTTGATTCCATATTTAGCCATCATAAATTATCATACATTATGAGTATAGTTTTAGAGCACGTGTAGTTGGTTGTCGGGATTATTAATGGGTTTTGATCAGATATTATAGGGTATATATGTTGACTTTTGCTTGCAACATGCTTTGTTCATTTACTATACTCCTCGGCGTTTGTAAAATTAAAGAATAAAATTTAAAAATAAAAAGTGGAAGCAATGAGTAGAAATAAATTTGCTTTATAGTTATTCGTTTACTTTCGTTCATACACTAACAAGAAATCTGAAGAAGAAAATAAAGGAAGATGTTGATTTGAATGCATAGACTGTAGAAGAAACTCAATACCATGCATGAAATCCTCGAAATTAATAGTTGGTGTCACTTGCTGCGTGCAGGCCAGAGGATTTGAAACTATACAGGATATATACAGGTTTTTTTTATAAGAAAAAGTTATTTTTTATCAATAATGAAAGTGTAAACCACTTCAGCCAGTTTATTTCAGTAAAAGTTAAGAAAAAATTAAGAACATCTCAGGCTCAATTTCGGGAAGATGGGTTTCTTATAAAAAATAACGTGTATTAATAGCAAACCCTGAAATGTACTTCATGTTCAAAGATTTCATTTACTATAATTGTTATTACATGTGGAAGGAACTGGAGTGTGATAGGCAACACAGAGATATTATAGTGTGAAAGCTATCTACAATCATTTCCGATCAACCTATTATATTTTGTGTTAGTAATAAGCCCTGACTAACCCTGACCTTCTAATATAATGACTGCTTACAGGAAACTTGTATCCTAAGATTCATATTCCCGACATCGTATTTTCTTTCTAAAATTGCAGTTTTTTTTCTTTCCATTCTAAGTCTGTCAAATGCAAGTTATCTAGTTATAGCGAGATTTGTATTTGTATTCGTAAATATTTCATCAATATCAGAAGTTTCAAAGAAAAATTATTATCATAATAGAGCATCTTACTACATCTTCTGCGGACGAAACAAAGAGTGGCCAAATCCTGAACCCCTACCTTATTAACTTACATTAGAATATTGTTTTTATACTAATATTATTATATTCAAACCAAGTAGTCAATTGTAAACTACCTATTGTCTAGTGAGGTTTACAACTGTATGTAGCATATTATCAATTATATGAAGTTTCCATTATTCAAAAGTAAGAAGCAGGAATAGGAAAAACATTGGCCTATCTAGACAATAAAATCAGTAAGATCAATTTGGAAATAGGTCTTGTAAGTGGCCAGTTCTTTTATAAGGTTTTGAAACATGGAATGCACGTTTTTTTTATAAGAAACATGTCTATAAGAAACACGTGGTCTAAATTAGGCAGAAGTTAAGAAGTATTTGAAAAACACAGGCAGGCTGATTTTCAGATAATAGCTTGAAAGAACTGTTTTACAAGAAAATATTTGATCAAACTAGGAAGAAGATAGAGACAACATCCATTACTTATCTCACAAAATCTGAAAATCCTATTTAAAACACCACTGTTGCTTCATCTGGGTTGTTATTGTTACTGGAAGTCTTAAGAATTTTAGAAGCAGTTAAGAAATAGTTAAGGCTGGATTTGACAAAATATTAAGAAGCATCCAGGCTGAAGCCAGAGGGTTTGTTTCTTATAAAAACGTGTATAAGCAATAACATGAAAGAGAAATTATTTATGATCTTTAGAACCATGGTTTTACATGTCAATGCTAAGAGCATTGTGGTTGGATAAACTAATAAATAGATAGCATTAAGAAGGGCGGAAGCACATAGAAGTCTAATCAAAACGATTATACAGCGCCATATGTCATTTTTTGGTCATACGGTGATGAAAAAGAATTGTAATCTTATGCACGTGTATGTTTTTGCTTTGCGAACTCATCAAGAATATAACGCCCTCTCGATAACAACTATGGCCTGGTCTCGTGTAGAAAGCTGCTATTGCAAACAGGGGAGTTGTGGCTTTGAAAATACGCCCCGGAAAACCTGATTGGCGGGTGCGCATTCATTGTGGGAGTTGGGGTCCATTGATCGACTTAGCCAAAAAAGCAGTAAGGACTAGTTCATACGATGAGCCATGGATGACCCGAACCTATTACAGCATTGGTTCAGCAATTGCACAGCAGCTGGTGATGAGCCAGTGTTGAACCGAAGATGAACTTAACTACTCAAATTGCTAAATGCATAGGTTGGGTCATCCATGGCTCACCATATGAACTACCTCTAAGTTACCTTCATAGGGGTCCACCGATTTCTCGCCTATGTACAACACCCACCCACGGCATAATTAGTCAGAATTATGTAGGAAGGGATGCAGCTAGGAAATCGTTATGGCTTCAAAAATACGACCGGTAAAGTCTGATGAAGGGAGGCCCATTGAATAGGCATGATAAAGATATGATAAAATATTATTTATACACGATTCTATCCTTCACCTTATTGCACCAATAATACCTAAAATCCCCAATATTCTAGATTTACAAAAATAAATAAAGCAGATACCTATATTTATATCCTAAGACTGTGTTATTCTTGGGGTTCGTGCTTTCAAATGCATATTTACAGTCAGAGCCGCCGAAAGAATTCGGAGGCTCCGAAGTAAAAGATAAAGATAAGAAAACTTTCAGGGCCTAGAAATTAGCTATGTAAAATTACTGCTGGTTTAATTTATGAGGCTCCCAGACCTTGAAACATTGGGTGTTATGAGGCCCCTTGGACCTTGAGGCTCTGGGGCAATTTGCCCCTGCCCCCTCTTGGCGTCCCTGTTTACAATCAACTCTTAATTATATGTGAACAGAAAATAGTCGGGAGCTCTCTGATTTCAGTTGGAATAATATTCCAGATTTTAGCAGTAGAATATTGATAGCTCATATAAGTTTGTTCAATGTTAAGCTTTGGAATTTGTAGTATGTTTTCAATCCCTTGTTGCATGATTTGGTTGCGAATACCTTTGTTGGAATTTTCCACAGAGGTTTTTAGAGCTTTCTTAATTGAATATTGCTTAAAATTTATGTAGGAAAGAGTAGCAAGGAAATCTAGTCAGCACAGCAAAGTTTAAGGGAAAGTCAGCTTGTAAACTTGCTCATATATTATTTATACATACATAATACATACATAATCATACATACATACATACATAATACATACATAATACATACATAATACATACATACATACATACATACATACATACATACATACATACATACATACATACATACATACATACATACATACATACATACATACATACATAATCAATCTCATATATTATTTATACATACATACTAATCATACAAATACAAATCTCGCTAACAACAGGTAACTTGTATTTGGCTTGCCTGGTAATACACTAATTAAATAATGCTACAATGCTACAAAGGATAAGTAAAAGGGGTATTAGTAGATAGTGGTAGTTAATATGTTAGAAGTTCTGGATTAGTCCATGGCTTATTTTGCATACATAATATATAATAGGTAGTGCGGATTATGATTGTTATTAATTTCTTGAGGATATATTTAAGATGCTTTTCTCTACAATCAAGATCCTTGTACATTTGGATATAAGCATCGCAAGAATAATAATAATAAGTAATAATTTATATACAGTTGGTAAAAAACTTTGTTCAAAATAAACTAATATAAACCAGCTATTTGATTACAAGTTTCTATTTACATATAATACTCGAACAACTTTCTCCCTTCCAGTGTTTGATAATTGTTTGAACCTTTGTATATTCTGAGCCGATTTTATGCTGTCTGACAGAGTGTTGCAAAGAATACTACCTCTAAACGATAGGGAACTATAACCATACGAGGATGTTTTTACTTTCGGTATCTAGAGGAGATTCTTTATTCTTAAATCAGTGTTAAGCTGTCTTCGATTGACCCGTTCTTTTTCTTATACTAGTAAAAAGACAAGGGAAAGGTCTTTTTGCTAGTATGAGAAGAAGAACGGGTCAATCGTAGACAGCAAATGAAACTGTCCAAAATACAAAGGACAGAGACATTTAGGGACAGAGACAGAGACAAAACCATGATCGTACACGAAACTGCAGTTAACAACAAACAAATGATAGACAGGGCCGCTAAAAAGGGGAGAGCTTTATAATCAGCGTCTGCTAATTGCCCCAGGGCCTCAAGATCTCAGGAGCTTTATAATCAGTGCCTGCCAATTGTCCCAGGGCCTCAAGATCTCAGCAGCTTTATGATCAACTTCTTTCAAAGAAACTCTGATTGCAGCTCACGAGACTTGTGAGAAATACTGCAACGGATATGAGGCGCCCAAAGTATACTTCTTCGAATGGTTAAAAAAGTTTTTCTTACCGCGGAGCAACGTTATGGAATAACCTTGCAATTGGTGTTAAACAGGCACCCTCCCTTTCGGTTTTTAAGCAAACGCTTCTATTAGATAATTAACTTGATTAGGATTTGATCTTTTTCTTTCAATTCAACAATCACTTATATTTAAACTAGGCTTTTAGGATGTTTGTATTTTAATGTCTACTTTTTCGGTTATTTTTCGATTTATTGTAAGTAGTTAAGTGGAGGGCCCCTTGGAAATCAGCTTCATTGCTGAAGGGTGTTCCTCCTTAAATATATTGAATGAAATGAACTGAAAAGTGCCTGCGTTTCATCACGGGAGTAGGTTATGCGAAACAGTAAACAATAGATTTCTTTCTGACTGTCAAAAACACATTAGAAAACGCCCACCTCTTTTCTCCTGACGGTTGAACATGTCTATCTTTCAAACAGCAAAAGGGATATATAGAGGATGATCTTTTGCCCTAATTTGTTCGATCCTTTTTCCATTCTTCAAGGAAAGCCGACGCAGAAAAGGTTCATGCATTTCAGCCATAAAGAAAAATCAAATGTACCAAACAGTATGCAAGAGCCATTTCAATGTGGTTTCGATTGTGTTAATTTGATTCAATGTTTGAAATTTTTATATCATTAATTCAGGAATATATCAAGTTGCCCAGATTTTTTCATGATGTTGGAAACAGAATTTTATGAGTTTGGAATGTTGGAGCATTGCATTGTCAGAAATAAAATGGGTTTCCTTTTGTTTTCGATAAAAGGAAAGACTGTGGGAGCAATGACGTTTTTCCCCCTAATAGCATTTGCAGAGAGATGCAGCCCGTTTTCACTTTTCGGTGTACCTACTAGAGGATAGAAGACGTTGGACAAAAACTTCTGAAAGAATATCCCTTGCCTCAACTGAGAACTACCATGGACTTTCTTGGGTTATTCCCTCATAAAAGATCCTTATTTCGTCCAGGCTAGGAAAGGTTGTTTATAAAAGAAATTTGAAATATTTTTTGAGACCCTGGTTCTTAGATCGAGGCTCTTGTCGCGGTTCCTAAATAGAGGCTCTTATCGAGGTTCCAAAATCGAAGCTCTTATCGAGGTTCTTATATCGAGGCTCTTATCGAGATTCTTAAATCGAGGCTCTTATCGAGGTAAATCGAGGCCCCTAAATCTGCTTCAAACCAGTGAGTTCTGCAGAATCGTAAAAATATAATTTTGAATTGGGTAAGTTGCGTTGTTGAATTTAAAAAAATTAAATACTGCATCTTTCAAGTCCTTATCCATAATGCACCTAATCTACTTAGGCCTGAAGATCTCCGGCATGGAGTTAGTTTTCTTGTCGGCATGACGACATGGATTTGATTGTATTTTGGTAGTTTCATACCTAAGGTATATTTATTAAAGCCATAAGTACCAACACATACAGCACTTAAAAATTGAACCTCAACATTTCCATTGCCCCTCGGCAGCCTCCCCGGTGAGAATTGTTCGATTTTCTCATTCTTACGATGTCTTCTTCTTATGACATAGATTTGTCCTAAATTATATTCTTTAGCGCACTGGCGTAACGAAATACCAATCTCGGAGCACGCTTTATGATATCTGCAATTTTTACAAGTTGAAAGCACTTTTAAATTTTCATCAACTTTCAAGATGAAATTGATTATTAGCGTACCTGAGGGGCTACTAGGTCCCCGTAGATGTAAGCTATCATAAGTGATATTTCTTGTAAATATTAAGCTTTGCTAACTCTGTTAGATAGTAGATGAGTTCTCATCTCGCTGTAGTTAATTTTGCTGTACAGTTTAGATTTCTAGATTTACAATTTATTCCAAAAGTTATTTAATGAGAATCGATACGAGAAGCTAACTTTTTTAGCACAGTGCTGGCTTTGAAATCAAGGTTTTGTCTAGAAAAAATTTAATAAATTGGAATCCTATCAAACTATGGCAGTGATAAACTTTGAAAGCATCTTGATGGAACGCTCGTCATTGAAACACGTTTTTACTTACATGAAAAATAACGGGTTTTCAAATCTCTGATGACTCTGGTAAAGGTTTCTCCTTCTCAGTAAGTAATGTCAAATAGTTCCACACGTTGTTTTTACGAAAGCTAGCTCAAGGCCTAGTGCTAAAATTTTCTTAATTTTAGGCCACATTTTAGTTCTAAAAGTTTCTTAACAGTTTGATAATGTAGCGAACTAAATTGTTATGAAAGCATACGCAGAACGTGAATGTAGAAAACTATTTCCCCTATAACAAACAAAGCACGTCAGTATGTGTTAAATTCTCAAGCAATGTCATATTCGAATTACTTCGGTACAGCTTTACGTTGAACCAGGTAACAATTTCAATGTCCTATTTATCAAAAGTACTTAGCTCTATCCTTGTAGTTCTAAAAGTTTCTTAAAGATTAGGCTGTCTAGTACTAGGTTGCTTATAAAGTGGTTTCTTATAAAAAACGTGTATCTCGAAAGAAAAGTGCAGCTTTCTTGCTGAACCAGTCAAATATCTAGTTTACCGTCTTGTTCATAAGAACCAGATGGGTTTTTTATTTAAGCACACAGAAGCATGGAGTTTTAGGGTAGAAGTTCTTACAAATTGTGGTTGATTCATGTGGGTTTTTTGATCGTATCTTACACTATCTGACGTTATCTTGTTTTATCTCGGTTTTATCTCAACTTTCAACTCACGAAATATATCCTTTATTAATCGTATCAAACTAAGTGTTTCGTTGTTGTTCTTCGGTCATTCTTGCTGTTGACAGCTATTATAAAATACAACCTCGTTGCTGATCAGTTATGAAATCATATCGGATTCATGCGTTTACTCGATGCCGTATTCATTATGTATCCTATTCACGTGCGTATTGATTCTATATCGGATTGATCTTTGTCATCGTGTAGACGGAAGAGCAATATACTATGAAAACATATCGGATTCATCTGAATCCGAGATCGTGCAAACGTCATCTCGGTGCGCTATTTTATAGAGAAAATAGATAACTGCTTTCTTTCCTAGTATTATGAATTTCCACGATTTCAGGGTTTTCTAGGTTCCTTTGAACGTAACTATGCGTACTCTCCATTTCGCAATAGACCTCCCAGCCCAATTATTTATTCTGTATAGAAATGCATTCCAAGGCATTCTTAATGCAACCCCCTCCGGCTTATTAATTTTGAGCCAAAAAGAAATTGTTTGAGTCAGATCCAGAAGGAACTCCGCTAGATGAGTACTTTTAGATAAAGCGAAATTGCTGTTAGAAAGCACTGAAAAGATATTGAAAGTTTGGTTTCAATACTGAGTTGAATTGAAAAATTGAATTGAATTGAAAAATTGAATTGAATTGAAGAATTGAATTGAATTGAATTGAAAAATATTATATGGTGATTTTTCTCCCCCTACCTCACCAATTCCAAGCCCATCTGCACTATTTTTTATGAGAACTATTTTATAAGAACGCGAGCCTGAAATTTGATGGACAATTAAGAACACGTTTGAGACTGAAGAACTGCCGCTAAATTTATTTAAATAGTCTGTTGGTACTACAGAACTTTACCACAGCACGAAAAAACGGCAACATTCTTTTGACATGCTAAAAGCTTTTTCGTCCGACACTAATCAGACTATGAAAGCGTCAGGTAGTCACCTGCATCTGGATATATATTTCGGTTAACCTTTAGGTCACTATCCGTCCGACATTTTCATACTCTGATGAGTGTCGGACGAAAAAAGCTTTTAGTATGTCAAAAGAATGTTGCCGTTTTTTCGTGCTGTGGTAAAATTTATTTTTGGAGAACGATGTAGAAGCTTTCGCTTGGACATGAAATGCCCTTTCCGTGTTAGCCAGTTAAACGTCCCTTCCGAAGGATGGAAGATACACTGCGAATCGAGTTGTCAATCAGTGGTGGTTTTTTAAGAAAATCAGGAGACAACGGAAGCATGGAGAAGTTAACACGATTTCAAGGCCAGGCTGAAAAAAGCTTCGTTGTAAAAATGTGTACTTCATTAATTCCGCTGTACTTATTACCGCATTGGTTTGTGACGTAAGCCAAATTTCCAACAGTTGTTCTCTGGTGTTTTTGTGGTACATTTAACTGTGGGAATCTTGGTACTATAATAGTACTCTGCTTTGGACGCTTGAAATGTTGTTTAAATTATTCTTAAAAGTCAGCAAATTTAAAATTTACTTTTGTAAAAACTATATTTTTTGTTAAAATAATAATAACGAGTTGTTATTAAAATTTTGACTTATTGTTTTTGAAACTTGCTCATATAATCTTTATTATCTAATCATACAAATACAAATCTCGCTAACAACAGGTAACTTGTATTTGGCTTGCCTGGTAATACAATAATTATATAATGCTACAATGCTACAAAGGATAAATAAAAGGGTATTGGTAGATAGTGGTAGTTAGTAGGTTAGAAGTTCTGGATTAGTTATTATTAAATTAAATAATACTAATAATAATTATTATTATTATAGTAATCACGTTATTTAACGTTAGCGCTAAACATAGCTACGTTACAATTAAATATAATGAAGCCAATCTAAGCCAACTTAAAACGGGTTGTTTGGAGATATTGAAATGCACTCATGACAAGAATTGTTGCACTTTGTTAATATTTGAAATAAGAAACCTCTGAAACTGAATGGGTTGTGGCTGAATATTTGTGGTCACTGACCGCTGACAGTCAGTGGGTTGTAATCGTGGTTAAATGGAAGCGTGGTGGCATCATAGGACTGCCATAAGAATTGAAAATTGACGCATTTACCAGGCACGATGAATCTCTGATTCCAGACGGGTCCAGATACAGTAGAAACCAGCAGCCTGGACAGGTGTTTAATTAGTGGATTGGTATTCTAAATTCCAGCCTACAAGGTTCTTAACAAGGTTCTTAACAAATAATGAACTTCTTATAAAAAAGACGTGTATAAATACACGTCTTTTTTATAAGAAGTTCATTATTTTGCCTGAGCCTCAATTTTCTTACCTTTTCCCGAAATTGAGCCTGAGATTTTCTTAAATTTTTCTTAACTTTTACTGAAATAAATTGGCTAGAGTTGTTTACACTTTCATTAATTATATTGTATACTTGAATTTGAATTCCATCTTTAACATTTTGATTGTAATAACGACGAAAGACCGATTTTTGGCCTATAAAAACACTTAATTTTGGAAATTTAGCCTGGTGATATTCTTACGATTTTCTTAAGATTTTGACTATTTGAGCCTCAATTTCTTATAAACTTTTTTCTTATAAGAAATGTGTAAGAAATCAATATAGATTTTTACGACTTTTTCTCGCTCTATGATGAGGTGAGACATCAACAAAGATTTCAGTTTATTCCTTTCATATTTAGGCGAAGCTACACATTCGGTACTTGGGAATAATTTAGTAATATTGTAAGGCTTAAAACCAAAGAAATTAAAAATACCGTGACGCAGCGAGAAATTTGGTATTCCAGTAAGGAAAGGAATGTATTATGTTTCTTATAAAAAAAAACATGTACACCACATGCCTTGCATGGGTTGACACTGTTTTCAGCAGAAGAGTTCTTGATGATTCTTGACAACAGTTACAGTGAGAATTCTTGTTTCATACTCTTATCATATTTTGTGCATTTTGAAAAGCATAGACAGGCTTTAAAAATTTCTATCAATGAATTTTGAAATCAAACAGCATGAAATCCATTATACAAGAACCATCCCCATTTCAGCCTTTTTGGGGTTCTTATTTAGGGGGTTCAAGCAATGAAATTTCAGCCTCAAGGTTCTTATAAATACAGTTTCTTTTATGCGGGTTTCTGCTGTAGCACATCTAATTGAGTTCGGATCTAGCAAGTCCAATGTAGAAGAAAATCACACTATGCTCATATGGGTACTGTTCCATCTAGATTTTAGTGCAGGGGCACCAAACTCAGTTTGGCCAAGGAGCCATATAGGACATAATATGACGTCACGAGGGCCGTGTACGTTGATGGGGTATGAGAGGACGTCATAGTTAGGAAATGTGGGCTTTAAAATACACGACTATAGAAAGTTGTCTAGTGTCTATGTATTTAAAATTCGATTTATTTGTTTACAAACTGTCATGTATGTGATGTGGGCTCCTAGACCCCATATTTGCATGGTACTACTAGGAGACCAATATAGTAAACATTGTTGTAATGGAAAAGAGTTTGAAGACCAAAATCTACCCCTGTGGAGGAACAGTCATATACATAGGTGTGCCCTCAGAGGAAGCCTTGTTTCCCCTGCCATCCAGCGTAGGTATCCCTGGTTGTATTCAGTGTCATACTGTAAAACAAGTGAGTTCTTTAGTGTCACAGGGAGTTTTCTACAGGAGGACAGGGCTCTATCGGTTCCTTAGAATATTCTCCACAATTCAGTGTCAATTGCTACAAACTCATTTTTAAATGAATCCTTATTTTTAGCTAGGCTTTGATATTTTTATACCTGTTTTTTATTTTGAACCAAAGATTAGTCTTAAATTGTTCTTAAGCACCAAAGATGTAACTTGGTTTGAAGACTAAAGGAACATATTCAAATCTCTGTTGATGTCTTGCTTCATCATAAAGCAAAGTTAGCTGAGAACTGGAGAATAATATTGTATGGATTGGGAACAACCACATCTATAACAAATATAACTCGAATATAAATATTTTTCAACCTTCATTCATGAATGTATTACTATATCTACAAATACTAATCTCACTCACTACTAGGTAAGTTGTATAGAGTACCGAAGTGATGACGTCATAAAAGTATATGTTTAGAGTTTATATATTTTGACCATTTGGAGTGAAAGAGCACCGTAAAACAGGCATGTATCGAAAGTTTTAGGTGAATGGTGTCAAAATTGGATGAAATATGGTCATTTGAAGGTACAAGTCTTTCCATACAAACCACTGTATTTTCGACTTGGTTCATAACTTTTAGAACCATGCTCAAAATACGGTGGTTTGATAGGAACTAATTCAGCATTCAAGTCCGTATATCTTGGTCATTAATTGCCAGATCAAGCTGAAATTTGTCAAGTATAGCTATTTTAAAGTGCTTTTTCAGAATCCAGAGCCAAATTAATATTTTCTAAAAATAGAATAGTTTAATTTTGGTGACGTCACACTTCGGTACTCTACTCGGCTGGCTAGTAAATAGAAAACAAAATACAGTCCATATGAGGTCGTTACATAGCAACTAATACAAAGATATTAATAGCTCAGAAGTTCCGGGTTGGGCCATGGTGTATTCCTCATACAAAATATGTAGTATGTTGAGCGGATGATTATTGTAAATATCTTAGAAATAGTGAAGTGTAAATCAACATTGTTGATAATAATAAGGTTTGTAAGAATATTATGGATTGGAATAGCTGAAATTTAAGAATAATGCAAGGCTCAAGCTGCATCAAGACCTAGAAATTTTGTATTCGAGTTATTATGCTACTAATTTTAGATAAACTTTTTCACTATCGATAAGCTATTCGTTGTTCTGTTTCTCTTTTGATTTGCTTAATGATGAAGTATAGCACTAAGAAAGATTTGTATTTGTTCCTTTGATTCTCAGACAAAGTGAAACCTTTGGCACTTAAGGGACCGCTCATTATTTATGCGTCAGGTTGGGGCTGAAGAGAAATGGGTTGGGTAAATGATTTTTCAGGCAGCTTTAAGGTTGGGTATATCATTTTTTTGTCTTATAAAGGTTGGGTAGCATACTTTTAATAGCTCTATATTGGTTGGGTGACTATTATTTTTATAGTGCACAAGGTTACTTACTTACTTACTCTCCTCCTGTGCTGTCGGCACATAGGGCAGAGAGTAGAGCTCGCCCTCCCGACCGGTCCTGAGCCTTCTCGTCAATGTTGACGTCTGTAATGTTGCCATCCGTCATGTCTTTCTTGATGGTTCCTCTAAAGGTTAGATAACAACAAAAATTATAAAAATCAACATTTCTCTTCAGTCCCAGCCTGAGGCATATATAATGAACAGTCCCTAGGAATAGTCGTAAGCTCAAAACCAGAAGAATTTAAGAATATTGAGGCTGTCTTAAAGTATTTTAAATGTCCGAAATTTTTTATTTTTAAATGTCTGACATTTAAAAATACTTTAAGAATAATGCAGGGCTGGAGCTTCATCAAGACTCCATATGCTCTTTAAAAAAATAAAGGGTGTAGAAAGCCTGGCGATTCTTAATACCCTTTTACACTTCAGTCTTATAGAAGAGTGTATGCGTCTCACAGAAAGATACAATGTGGTTTTTATGGCTCTTGCAGCCAAAAAAGTTCCTGACCTCTAGTCTAGACTCATAAGTAGCTGTCTGAGAGAGTTATCACATGCTGAATGATATTAGTTTGCAATCCAATAACCAATGCAATTAGGAGATAAGAGAAGAGAAACCAAGTACACGTTTCTTTTTAAATAAGAAATCACTTTTTAAGCAACCTAATACTAGACAGCCTAAAATTTAAGAAATTTTAGAACTACAAGGAGAGAGCTAAGAAACTTTAGACAAATAGCACATTGAAATCGTTACCTGGTTCAACGTAATGCTCTATTACAGCAATGTGAATTTGACATTGTTTTAGAATTTAACTCGCACTGTCGCATTTTGCAATAAAGTCAAGGCAGATGTTACCCTTCCAGGGCAATGCTTCGAGCTACTTGGTTAATAATATCTGAAAATTTCTGCTCCATTTGGAACAATTATTGCATGTTTTTTCTATCGGCTTTGTCCTGGATGTTTCTTAATATTACCAATGACAATAACAACCCAGATTAGGAAATTGTGATGCAAGAAAAAGGCTGCTAAGGTTTTGTGAGGCATCTAATGGATGTTCATTCTACTTTCTTGCTAGTTTGATTAAAGATTCACTAGAAAAAGCAGTTATGCAAGTTATTCTTTGAAACTCAGCCTGCCAATGTTTCTTAAATGTTTCTTAAATTTTACATTATTTCTGCCTCATTTTTTTCATAGACAGGTTTGTTATTAAAAAACGTGTAATTTCAACGTTGAATCCTTCTTAGGTTGGCAATGATATTTTGATGAAGAAAGGGTCAGTTGCAGATGCAGCAGTTGCAGCGCTCTTTTGTAGTGGGGTCGTAAATCTGCATTCAACTGGCATTGGAGGTGGAGGCTTCCTAGTCCTCTACAACCGTACAAAGAAGACAGCTGAAGTTTTCAATTACAGAGAAACAGCACCTCTTGGATCTACTGAAATGATGTTTGTAAATAAGTCATCATCTACTGGTATGGCTGTATTGTGTTAACCTTTTTAGGCTTCAAAGGCATTGTTACACCTTAGGTATGCACATGACGTCTGATCCGATATTGAGCAGATTTTTTACATGTTAAGGTATCAAAGCATCTTGTGAATAGAAAGCAAGTTGATTTGATGTTAGTCTGAATATCTTACAATACGCAAAAACTACTCATTGTAAGGTTGGATCAGATTGCAGGTGAATATCTAGCGTGTAATAAAGCCTTAATGCTTTAATGATTGTTGTATTTTTCTCAATTTCAAGCAGCACCTATGCACATTTTATCGCCTTCTCTTCGAATTCTGAGATCACTATCGTGCAAACATAGAATTTCAGTGTATTTTCAAAATGTGATGTAGAGCCAAGTGTACATTAAAAGAAAATAAATAAGTTTTGTATACTGTTGGATAAGCAGGATAGTTTGCACTAAACGTTAATAATTAATAAATACAAACTGATAGAAAAGACTTGGGACGAGGTCTGCCTGCTGCTGTTCTTTCTTTCAATGTTCCTACCGTTTGTTGTATTATCCTGCCGTTTATTCATTCACCTTGCCTTTATTCATTTTTACTGCCATTTTTTATTGAATTTTTCTACCTAATTTTTCCTGCGTGTTTGATTGAATTTTTCTACCTTCTAATCAATCGCCTTGCCTTTTTAATTGAAATTTTCTACCTTCTACTTTAATCGCCCTGCCTTTATTCATTTTTCCTGCCTTTGTTTATTGAATTTTTCTACCTTCTACTTAATCGCCCTGCCTTTATTCAGTTGTCCTGCCTTTTTATTGAATTTTTCTGCCTTCTACGTAATCGCCCTGCCTTTATTCATTTTTCCTGCCTTTGTTTATTGAATTTTTCTGCCTTCTACGTAATCGCCCTGCCTTTATTCATTTGTCCTGCCTTTTTATTGAATTTTTCTGCCTTCTACGTAATCGCCCTGCCTTTATTCATTTGTCCTGCCTTTTTATTGAATTTTTCTGCCTTCTACGTAATCGCCCTGCCTTTAGTCAGTTTTTCAGCCATTTTATTGTACACACAAAATGTAGAAATAAATGTTTAGGCACGATGCCCTATCAGCAAATACAAAAGTTAAATTGAAAAGAAAAGGGCTACTCTTCCTAGGGGTCGCGCTTGATTGCTATTACTCATCTCAGCTTCTCAGAAGCTGTTTCATTTCCTTGTTGAAGCGGTTTAGAGAGGCGTAGTTTCTATATTAAATCGTATTCCCTGCCTTTCTCATCGTATTTTTCTTCCTGCTTTCTATTCGATCGCCCTGGCCTTTATTCAGTTGTCCTGCGATTCGTTCATTTTCCCGCCTTTGTTATTGAATGTTTCTGCGTTCTATTCAATCGTCATGCCTTGTATTCACTTCACTTGCCTTTTTTCTGTTTTCGTCCTTCATATTCACTTTTTCTACCGTTTGATTGGATTTTTGCCTTTCATTTAAATGTCCTTCGTTTCATTCAACTGTCCTGCCTTTTATTCAACTTTCGTGCCTTTTATTCAATTGCCCTCCTTCTTGTTCAACTGTGCTACCTCTTATTCAACTGTCCTGCCTTTTATCAAGTTCTCATGCCATTTATTCAGCTGTCCTGCCTTTTATTTAACTGTCCTGCCTTTTATTAAACTCTCCTTCCTTTTATTTAACTGTCCTGCCTTTTATTAAACTCTCCTTCCTTTTATTCAGCTGTCCTGCCTTTTATTAAACTTTCCTCCATTTTATTCAACTGTCCTCCATTTAATTCAACTGTCCTGTCTTTTATTTTCCTGTGCTGCCTTTGATCAAACTCTCATGCCTTTTATTCAGCTGTCCTGCCTTTACTGTCCTGTCTTTTATTTAGCTGTCCTGCCTTTCTGCCTTGTATACAATTGTCCTCTTTGTTATTCAATTGTTTTGCCTACTGTTCAACTTTCCTGCCTTTTACTTAATTATCTTGACTTTCGGTTGATTATCCTGCTTTTTATTTGACTGTCCTGCCATTCACTACAGTATCATGCTCTCCAATTAGCCATTATGCTTTTTCGGATAGCAACATATTGATTCAATGCTTGGATATTCCGTGAAAATATGAATCCATTTTTTAGTACTGCCATTCAATAAAAGCCTCACTATAGACTTTTCAAATGAGGGGAAACGAAACAATTCTTGTGTGTTTAGGGGAAGCAGTTCAAGTACACGCTTTTTGTCTTTTAAGGGACATGTCCACAAAAGCATGAGGTCTTAATTAGGCAAAAGTTACAGCAGGCTGATTTTCAAATATTAACTTGAAAAGAACTGTTGTTACAAGAAAATGTTTTTTCAAACTAGATAGGAAATGGAAACAATATCCATTACATATCTCACAAAATCTGATTGTCCTTTTTCTTGCATCCTAGTTGCTTAATCTGGATTGCTGTTGGATAGTCTTGGTAAATTGAGAGTCAAAAATTCAAAAAATTCAAAGCTCTTTCCCATGCCCAATGGCGCATAGGGCGGCGCCTATTTCCGTTTCTATAGCCCTAGGCCACACGTCCGCGAATGCAATGAAAGTTACAGCGGGGGGCTGGCCCACTGGTAGCTCCACGAGTTTTACTTTACCACTCCATTCTCATATGTCGAGCGCCAGACGAGAAGGCCGTGAGTACCACTTTTAAAGTCTTTGGTATGACTCGGCTGGGGCTCGAACCCACGACCTACCGGTTGTGAGGCAGACGCTCTACCACTGGGCCATCACTCCGGTTAAGAGACATTTGATACATATTTAAGGCTGGATTTGACGAGCTATTAAGAAACAAGCAGGCTGAAGGCAGAAAGTTTGTCTTTTGTAAAAATATGTGTGCATTTCCAATGAGAAATTTAGTGTATCGATTTCGTTATAGCCGAGGAAGGCAGCTGTATTCTTTCATTTTCTATTATCAATAGGTGGATTGGCCATAGCAGTGCCTGGAGAGGTCAATGGGCTTTATAATTTATGGAGAAGTTCTGGCAAATTGAAGTGGTCTGATTTGATTGAGCCATCAGTGAAGCTGGCTAGAGACGGAATTCCTTTACCGATTCCTGTATACGAGGCAGCTGTGCGGTCAGAGAAAAAGATAAGAAATGATCCTGGTTTAAGGTATATATAAGAGACATTTTTTATTTAGTTTCATTTAGATTTCTTTTACTATTTTTCACTATGTACCAGTCAACAATTGTCCTTTATTTGAAGTCATAGATACTGGGGGGCGAGTAACACGGTGACTGAACCCCTCTTTTAGATAGAACTCCATTTTATTCGGGCAGTTTATTTCAAGAACAACAGCAAATATTCTGGCTACTCTCCGAATCTTATAGTTCTTTCGGTGATAATGTTTACAACCCCCTACATTTAAAGCCCTTCTACATCCTTGTTTGAGGCCGTCTTAAGCTTGTGTTTTATTTTTTTATTGGTATGACCTCGAACGTGGTCTCTAGCCTCCGAGGATATCTTAGTCATTGGTTTACAAATTTAGCAGCTCTTTTTCTTTACAGGTACTGGTTAGTCAGAATCAATGATTAATAGCCCACCGATAAAGTTTTTAGTATAACGCATTATAGAAAGACCTATTTATCTTAGTAGCTCATACATTTTGTTATGTATTGCGAAGGCAGCTCTTGATTGGTGATAACTACAATTGAAGAATTGCGCCATTGCAGTGCAGTGTCTCGATTTCAAATGTAGGCTCGCACCAGCCACTAGCAATGAAGTCATACAACCGTTATCAGTTCGAGTAAATAATGTTTTCATTCAATCAAAAGCGACTCATTTGCCTTTGCAAAGAGCCTATCTCCATTGGCGATTGTTTAAGAAAAATCAGGAAGACAAAGTTGGTCAATTTGCCGATGATTTGCCGAGTAAACTTGTTTTTGATGAAAAAAATATAACATTTATACAACAGTTGATTCTCAGACACAAAGATGGTTTTCTCGTAAAAAGGCATGTATTTAACCTTTGGTGAACTTCCCATAATTTTCCCGTGAATTTGCCGACCCGATGGCACCAAGGGCCCCTCATAATGACCATCACTGCCTATCTCTCTAGATTCCACATAGCTTCGTGACAGTCATTGATCCAATGCATAAGATTGTATTATTTGAAAGAAACATCTTGCCTAGTTGCCTTCAATTTCTAGTAAGATCTAGGTTCTCGAACGCTCTTTTCCCTTTCGATGTCCAAGATACATCTGTATCATTCATTTGAAATTTTCAAGAGCCCCCTCTCCATATCTACCATTTCTACTGTACCCTCTCCAGGATTTCTGACCTATAGGAATGCATTTCCAGTCTCCAATGCCAACAGATGACACAAAGAATGCGGGTCTGGAAGCTCGCCCATTGAAAATTTTCCAGAACAGCATCCTTTGAATCTTAGTAAGGTACTCCTTTTGGGTATACTAGATATCGTTCCTGTTTAGATTGAGCATAGTGGATAAAGCTATTATAGTGTGAGAACCTTTTATCCATGTTGTTTTAAAGTTATCCAGAAAACAGAAGAGGGAGGCCTAGCCCCATTTCGAGAAGTAAAAGTGAGGTGAGCCCCCACGCCCCCCAAATCTCTCCTCTCCTATAACTCTGAATGCATACTTGCCCTCTATGATTCTCATTAGCAGAAATTTTCTTCTTTAATTTTTAGTGCACTTCTTTTGAAAAATGGTAAATTGATGAAAGTTGGAGAGCTCTTGAAAAACACAAAATTAGCAGATACGCTGGAGAAAATCAAAAATAATCCAAATGATTTCTACACTGGCTCCCTTGCGCAGGACGTTGTCCAAGATATTAGAGCTGCAAAGGGGATCATTACATCGAACGATTTGCGTCAGTACATGGTTAGCGTAAAATCAGCACTACCGTTTGAATTTAGCAACTTCAAAATGCTCACGATGCCAGCACCTGGAAGTGGTGCAGTGTTAGCAATGATTATAAACATTATGCATGGTAAGAACTTGTCTAAAGCTATGAACATGTAGCATCATTCGCGTGTATTTAAGGCCTTACATTTTGGTATACACATCTTTCTTTTATAAAGAAGTGGTTTATAAGAAAGCAATACTCAGCTGCGCAAAAAGTTAAGAAGTTCAGTGCTGGATTTATGACACTTTAGAAAGTTAGTGTTTATGTACTTAGTATTCGATTTATCTGTGTACAAAATGTCATGTATGCGATGTTGTCTACCCTCTAACACAATGGTTTTCAACCTTTTTGGTGGAGCGAAACCCCAAGGATGTATTCCAGTGGCTTTAGGAACCCCCGTTCACATATCTGCACAGGAGAGTTAAAATAAACTATCGATCGTAGCATTTTTGTAACTTCTGGCAGAGCCCCTGGACTGTGCTGGCGAAGCCCTAGGGTTCCGGGGAACCCCGGTTGAAATCCACTGCTCTAACAGTTTAAATTTTGCTATTTACTAAGATTTATAATAATTTCAAGTTTATAGAGCAGCCGTTGCCTAGCGGTGAAGAACTCAACTCAGATCAACGTGTTCTTGGGTTCGAGGCCCTCCGCAGGCCATTGATGACGTCAGGAAGGGCATCCGGTACTAAATGCTCGTGTCAGAATTAAAGTCCTCTCAGAGGCACCCTCCAAGCCCCAAGGAATTGGGGGAAACGGAGGTAAAATCGAGTAAAAAAATCATCATTTCAAGTTTGCATGGAGTTTTTCACTTTCCGTAACTGCAGGGGTATCAAACATGCGGCCCGCGGGCCAGATCCGGCCCGTCAAGGCCTTCAATATGCCGCCGAAAGAGTCTTGAATAAGCTGAAACCTAGGGATATTTTCTCACCTGCACTAGCGGTCATTTATGAGGCTGGTTTCCCAGTTTTTTGCCACTGTCTAGCGTGACAGTTAGGACACATGCAATGAGTTTTCGCGTCCGTAATACCTAGCCCTCTCAGACCCCGTCAAATTAGCCAGTCCGCGTGACGTCATACTATGTCTTATGTGGCCCCTGGGCTAAATTGAGTTTGAGACCCCTGCATTAGTGTGCTTGCGCCAGACAGTGGAACTCAAAGATCTTTGCTAAGAAAGTTTAAAGAAAGATTTGATACTGTAATCGTGAAAATATTAAAAAATTTTCAGTACTGGGCCGAAAAACTTTCCTGTATAGAAACGTGTATTTTAAATCAGTGCTTCTCAGCTTTGTTGTTGGAGTGGAAGCCGAAGGAGACATCCAAGTGGCTCAATGACCCAATGTTTATATGTATGTACAGGAGAATTGCAAATTGCTGTCGATCATGCAATTAGTGTACAGTAACTTCTGGCCGAATTCCTGGACTTTATTGGAGGAACCCTGGTTGTAAACCATTTTTCTACACATTCAAGGGCTCGTGCAGTTCTTTCAACTCCTTGAAATGCGCTGGAATTTGAAATGTCTTTTCAAGGGCACTTGAAACTCCTTGAAAATGATAACTTTTCCTTGAAAATTAACTAAACTCCATGAACGTTGTGAAAATTAACTGTTTTCTTCGTTCACAGCAATACAAAATGCAAAAAAGCAAAAGAGATATGCAAGATAGGTTTGAAGAAGATCGTACATGTAAATTCTTGAAATGCCAAGAAATGTCTCATTTTCGGCATTTTCGGCTTCCTGCGTATCTCGTTTTTGGTGCTAAAAGCTCCTTGAAAACGTTTCTTTTATTCCTTGAATAGTCCTTGAAGACTCTTCGAATTTGCTTACCAAAATCCTGCAGGAGCCCTGATATTCAACAAAGTCAATTCACATCATATTCCCATTCCACAGCACTCCGATCAACAACCATTCTTTATCAGTCGTTCCAAAGACGTATGGCTCTAAGCTTCATGCCTTTACTCTTCCTAGGGTACAACATCACAGAGAGTGACTTGATAGATGATGCAAAAGCAGTGCAAGTGTACCACAAAATAGTTGAATCGTTCAAATGGAGTTACGCAAGACGAGCTTTGCTGGGCGACCCAAATTTCGTTCCCAGGCCAAACATAACTAGGGTAAGTATTGTCAATTGTTAGGATCTATTTCTTCCTATATAGCAAAGTGTATACTCTCAGGTACCGGATAAACGTCCTTCCCCCCCCGCTTATTAATTTTTCGATTTTTTTCCAACCCCCCCGGACCTTATTAGGACCCCCTGTATATTAATTTTAAGGAAATCGACTTTTTTACATACCCATCATTTCATTTCCTTTTTTGTTAGTAATATTTACGCCCGATTTTCATGGCAAAATAGCGTACTGCTGTATATATTTAAGATTTATGCTCTACAATAACCTGTTTTTGTTC
>WIPJ01002360.1:0-15710 GCA_018155075.1 Cassiopea andromeda | reverse complement strand
GCAAGTGTGCAGCCCGCATAGGCAATCCTAGTACTTATTCATTTGCGTTGCCACTCCAGGGTAGGATTAGCTTAAATACTCAATTCACATGATAATTTCTATATAGTTGCCCGCTGGTCCTTATCTCTCAACAATTGTAGTTCCTGCTATGCAGCAATATGTTTTTGCAGCTTCCTATTTGGTACATCTCCTTGTCAATATGTGTCAAGCAATCAACATTTGACATTAGTGAACTAATTACGTTAGGTGCTGCCATCTGTAGTTTGGGTTCCACGGTCCATGTAGGGTACCGCCTATAACTGCTAAGCATTCCAAATCGTAAAGCTGTATGTGAGAAAGATTTAAATTTTTCCCAGCCTCGTGATTGGTCAGAACGCCTCCCGCGATTAATTTCTACCATTGTTTCTTCCTTCTACTTTTCTTTAATTTAATTCAAATTAGTTATTCAGCATAGTGTGTTGTTTTGTTTGTGAAAGCCATGGAATGGTTATACTCTTTAACTCCCCATAGTATCATTCCTGTCTTGTTTACATGCATGCTGTGTAGTTTTGACATTTAGATGTATACAAATAGAAAACTTGACATTAAAGGCATTATTTTTTTCTGTTTAGGCATAAAATCATCTGACAATGGAGCTGTGATAGGTGGTATTTTAGGTGGACTTTTCTTCCTGGCTATTATTGTCTTCGTTTGTATTCTTGTTGCTAAGAAACGTCGGCAATCATATGCAGGTATACTTTTACCATTCCTGCCTTGTAGTCCTCTGCTAACACCCTATTCAATGTAATGCACAGCTGCCCTTTATAGCATCTGCAAAAATTCTATTTTATGCGCTCATGCTAGCAATGCTTGAGAATAAATTAGCAAAGTAACATAGGCTTAGCTCAATCAAGAGATGCATCAATGACAGCAACTTCAGAAATGTTCATCTACGACTTGATTCTTATTCCATATTAATTGCTTCCTCACAGTTCTTGCCGACTATTAAGAGTGTGATGTTACTTTCATCTCTTTTGTGAACTTTCCGATTTCTAGACCCTTTTTGTATCCAAGCAGTTTCATTCCAGAAGTCTTGATTTCACTAATCTATCTTCAGCTAGAATTGTTGCTTACGGAGATGCGGTATTCCAGGATGAATCGCAGAAATACTTCAATAGATAAACTCTCATTATTACAGTTCATATTTTTTATGTTCATGGATGCAGGAATTATTTAATATGCTATTAACATTCAACCTCGTGTTCTGTTGCTGTTACTGAAGCTTCATTTAATTGTTTTTCCCATCATTTGCAGCGGATGGGAACACTGGGTGAGTATGGAATTTTCTGGATGAATGATTTCTTTCCTTGCATTTTCCTTAATAATTTGAAGAGCTCGTATTTTCTCATAAGCCTTAAGGAGGCTAGCAAGGCCATTCAGTTACCATTCAGTAAATGTTTTGCAAAATCAACAGCAAATTGGTATAATACTTAGCTATAGAATCCCAGAATGATTTAGCAGCAGTGTAGGGAATGCTTCTTCACACCCGTATTTTCGCACCAATTTTTAACTTCTGCATTATCCAGTTATCTGAGGGACGTGGGGCCAGCACCTTAAATAGACCAACATAACTCATAATTATTATTTCTTAATTCCGCTCTGAATAAAATCATAGTATTCCATTCTTTTAGATAGTAATGGTGCAGTTATTTGATATTTGGGCAAGGAGTGGGCTTGTCTGGAGTTCAATTCATGCTTTATTCCTGTGTAACTTATAAGTTGTTTTGCTTGTATCTGTAGCGTCCGCAATCGTGGCATTGATGGAGACATGACAAGCACTACAGCTACAGAACTTAAAAAATTAGATGGTACCCGTTATATGGCACCAGATGGATCTGTTTATGCGAGAGAGAAAGGCAATTATGATAATTATCATGGTTTTATACTTTAAGGGGGGTCTTCTTTCCTTGAATCAGACTGAATATTAAATGGATGCTTGGAACTATCTTACTTGTGAAATAGCTCGTTTTAAAGTCACTTTCATTTTGTATGTTCAGCCTTTAACTTCCAATGAAGTATAATGCTTATAAACTCGTACATATTCATAGCATTTTGTGATAATCTTTCACAGGAAAAGGAAACTGTGCTGAATTAGCTGCATGGTACCTGGCTATGTAAAGAGCAAAGGATAAAAACAATAGAGAATGTAACAATCCGAGGACTGTCGCAGCACGGACTTACAGTTGAGTCACATTTTCAGCACCAGCTACGGATAGTTTGGATCGTATGGCGTCTTATAACATTTTGATATTATTTGAAATTGTCTGTATTATTCAATGTTTGAAGAATTCAAAGAAATATCCTCAGAAAGAATTTGGCCACCTTGATCTGATGGATATCTATCGTAATTTATAAGAAAGAAATAAGTATGTTAGATGATTGAAAAGAATGCCTTTGCTCGAGATTTTTGAAAAAATTAGTTCGATGATTAACACTAGATATTGTTTGTTGGAAGCCGAAATGGATGTAAAACTCACATGTTAGCATTTTAAAGGCCTATTCATTTCATTCTTGCCATGTCTGATGTGCATATAATGATGTATTAAACTATCTCTATCTTGGCTTGACCTTCTCATTATAATAGGGTATCACTGAATTAAAGTTGGTGCGACAATTTTGACTTCTAACAATGAAACAATCTGATAAACTTTTGCAAACGAATTGCGATGCTTAGTTCTGGCCATATTTATCTGGAATTATTGATTTCAATTCCCTTTAAAACTTGTGAGGTTTTATAAAGTTTTGGAAGCATTCTCTCCTCCTTATCAATTCGATCTCAAACAATGAAGCTCAGAAGATTGCTGGCTTAAAACCTTTCACAGCCTTTCAAGTGTAATCTTAGCGTGTGCATATGAAGGCATGAGTTAAATTTTCGATGTTAATTTGTCAGGGAGAATCTTCAATATTTTTTCCTTTCCCCTTCACACTCCCGAAGAGTTACTTAGACCTATACAGATGTTGAAACAATGGGAAAATTTTCCCAATTCTATTCACTGCTAGAAGTGATTGAAAGGGCTACCAGCATTTGCTCTGAGGGGGCAACGTCTTTCCATTTACGGCATTCTATGAATCTCTTTTTCTTAAGAGTTTTTTCCAGCTGTTTTTTGTAAGCAGAAAGATTTGTCGTTGTAATTAAACAGTACAGTAATAATGTCCTATAACTTTTAAGTCAATTACAGCATTATGAAAATGTATTATCAGAACGCATATAAAATCGTTCTTTGAAAATTGTCACAATCTTTTGTGAGCAAGAATAATCTTTTGTCTGAGGTTGATTTCTCGTAAAATGACTAGTAACTGAGGATTAGATTTTATTAGGATGCAGTTAGCGTTACTGATATAAGCTGACTAAAGAAAGGTGCTATAAATTAGTATGAGATGCTTACCCTTGTTTGTTGGCACTACGCATGCAAGGAATGTGGTAGTTACTATTTTTTTCAAAGGAACTACTAAACATTGTATCTTGTACTTTGTGATTTTGCAAAGATTGTCTTTGGCAATTTGCACTTTGAAACTCATTTTCTTAAAAAATTTCCATCAGTAAATATCAATATGTAAAATAATATATACATACATATACAACGCCTTGCTCTAAAATTGGTACTCAGTTTCAATTCCGTATAAGCCTAACGACCTTATTGGTAAGACACAGTGGGAAGGGAAGCAACTTCAAGACTTTTCTCGATATATTTTCATCGAAACTGAACTTCATCTTCCCTTGAACTCATCAAAATTCCTACAGAGAAACTAAAACACAAGCACTCATGAGAGATGAGACACATCACATGGCATTTTCCTTTGACTTCTCAACAGCTAGTATAATTAAGAGAGTGTAATTAAGCTATTTTTTGCTAAGAAAGTGAAAATAGTTGTGTTTGCGTAATATACAAATGACATTCACCCCCTAGGTACGCAAAAGTTGCTTTTTGATCAAATTGCTATAATTTTGAGTGATGCACAATTCCTATAAGTTTGTGTTAGATTTTTAGGCACATACAGATTGAAGATGTTTAGTAAATAAAGTTCAGACTTCTTTGATAGAATTTATAATATAGGTCAGTAAAATTCGGATCCTGCCCAACTGAATGATCAATAATGCAGAAAACTTTCCAGATGGGGAGCTTGACAGCAGGCAATCAAACCTTGAGCCCTATGATGCCATTGTAATGGCAATCAATCATAATTATTATTATCATATCATGATTATAATCATTGGAACGGAAACCACTGCAAAGCAAGAAAATTACAATCTGAAATTCTAAGTTATGATGTCATTTACAAGACTTTAGAATTAACGCCAGTCATACAATGGCTTCTTATATTATTTTTGATATTTTAAGTTCATAGCATAGCCATGCAAGATAAATACAATTTTGCATTCAAAAGAACGAATGCTTTGTTTGAATTGATGTTGATGATTTGTCTTTGGTGCAGTGGTAAATTAATAAAGCAAAGGTAGGAATATTACGCTCTAGAGTCTTATGCAATTTTGTTAAGACAGTTAGTATACAACAACTCCTTTTCTTCAACTTGTGCTATATATAAGATGTTGTAAGATAATATGCGCTGTGCTATATAGAAGTCACTTACTGTTAACTGATGCAATTTTTGCCACCTGACGTCATGAGAGTTCTTAGTATTTCCAACTCTTGCAAATGTTTGTACTTGTTATTTTTTCCAACTTCTGTGCAGGTGTCAAAAGCACCAGGCTTTGAGCATCTAATAGTGCTTGAAGTGTTGCGATAGAGTTCTTCGTCGTTGCTGCTATTTTTGACAAGAAACCTTCGTAGTATTTGCTTGCACAGTGATGAGGTAGAATATTTGCAAGAATTATTATATTGAAAGACAGAAGAAGTTTGAAGAACTCAGGGAAAATTCTTGGGAAGGTTTTCATGCAAATTGTCCTTAAAATTTGCAGACAATTTTCTCTCTCTACAATTTCTCAACCAAACTGGAAAATTTCCGGAAAATTTCTTGAGGGTAGTGTAGATTAGGTTATAAGAACTTGAATTAACTAATACACTGCTGAAACTCTTATAATGTATTTTTATAGTAACTGATATTCATTTATGTAAAAAAAGTCTATGCTAGGTAACCACCATCTCTGGAACAGCATTTTTATACAATGTAATGGACTATAATCAATTGTTTTGGCATAAAAGTGAAGGAGATGGACTACTCTTCTTTGTAAACAAAACAGGAATTTTGAAGTTATTCTTGATTCAGAGTGAATTTTACTTAAACATTGCATATCGAAGAAAAAGGAGATTTTCTGTGTAGTCTCTGCATAAGCTATATGATTCTTTGTGGCCTCTCTCACTTTTGATTTTTATCAAACTTTTACACATTTCTATGAAGCCCTCATATGCATCTGCAATACAAGTTCAGGACAGGTTTATATTGTTTTTTGACTTGATACTATTTTTCTGAATGTAGTCTCCGCAATAGACTATATACTGTGGAATAGCCCAAGAGACTATTCAGGCAAAGTCTTTCTCTGAAAAGCATGTCTAATTTAAACGAGTGATCAACTCTAGAAGCTTGACTAATTGAATCAATATGATTTATGAGGTGAGTGTGAAGGTGTCTGTGCTCGATGGAGCACCTCTCATTTGAAGGCCTGTTCAATATCACTTTTTTGAAATAACATTTGACATTTCATAGCTCAAAGGGGGTGTTTTCTGGCATTTGAGGGAACATACTTCTATAACGATATTCCTGAGTTCTCTCTCTCAGGTCTCAGGTCTCAAGTTTTCCTTGCTATACTTACATATCTATCCAACTTCTAGGCATCTGAACTATTTACACTAGTCCTCTGCTTTGCTGATTTCACCTTCAATTAGAATAGGTCATGTTGTTTATAACTACAGGGGCAAAACATGATTAACATGCTTTGTTTACCGGCAGTAAATATAGTGTCCTCCTACATTTTACTCTGGGAGCAAGCTTTTAGATCTTCATTTTCACTCCTTCTCTCCCATTTAACACCATACTGCACGCAGTTAGGGTCCATAATCACTATTCCCTCCTTTCCTATGCTCTGTTGCTGCTGGTTTACTCTCAATCTCATAAGAGTAGGCCTTGTGCACCTCCATGTCCAAGAAGTAGGCATCTACTGTTTGTGCCACTTTGGTGTGCAGACAGAAGTCAGTAAAATGAATACCTGGGATACACTTTACATGGAATAATTACAACCCCTGGTATCAATCATCTAAGACAAAATTTCAATCTTAGCAAAAAAATTATTTTGTTTATGTTTATTTGCAAAGAAGCAGATTCCTTCTATTTACTTTGTCATGGTATACATCTCATTTTTACTTTGCTCTCCTCTAAAGATATTGCGATGCTAAGTCCATGTTTAGAAGCTTTAAGAAAGGAAACATTACAACTTCTTGGGCTTTCGTTGGATGCATGTAAGTTACAAAGATTTATTGAAATCAGACAAAGTGTACAATGTTGAATGTTCTCTTTCTTTATTGCGCACAGACACTTGCCTATCATAATTTCATGCAAAGCAGCCACAAAGCCAGTAGAGTGCATTGGGGTAGTGTCCTCCCCAGGTGAAAAATGTTACCCTCTTTTTAGCCCACAAAATAAATTGAATTTTATCCAAAAAGAGACAGATAAGTTATTGACACAGGATAACCGGAATCAAGGAAAGTAGTGGTAGGAATCTTCTTCAGGATCACACCTTTTTTCTGATGCGTGTGGAAAGATAGTAGACACTTCATGCCCCAAAATGAAGTGGAAACATTCAGTTGCAAGAGACATTGAAGATGTTCACTTGGAAAGTATTGAAAGGTAATCAGCCATTTAACCAGGAGAGGGCATAGTGAGCATGGCCTACCCAGCTAACAGATCTTGCCCATTCTTGTTTGCCCATAGAGGTTGATTTGACCTTTACTTAAAGGAAGAAACATGAAGGAAACAACCAACAGCAGAGGAACTGTTAGTAGCTATCTATTGTACAAGCAAAGCAATATTTTTATGTACATGGTAAAATTTATAAACAGCAAGAAAAGGAATGTCATCATACTATTATCAGCATACTCTATAAGTTTTGTAAAAATTGTGGAATTCATTGATAATTTGATCTTAACAGTCACTCACACAAAGCTTAACGATGATTTATAACCACTAATGCCTTTAGAGACTTAGAGACCAGGGTTGTGTGGGATTTAACACCACCAAACTTGAGAACGTTTGAATTTCCAGCAAAATTGGGTCAATACATAGTAAAAACTAATTACTTTTTAAAGAGTTGAAGGCTATAAATTGCTTGTACAACTGTTGAATGAATGCATAGGAAGATTTTACTGCAATTGCAAAAACCAATATTAATATAGCAGTTTAGAGCCATCTCAGAACTTTTGATTTGAAAAGTTGTCTTCATGCTCCACCATGGTGGGCCCATTAGTAGACACTGGATAAGAAAGAATGTCTAATACAATTTCTATAAATACTGGCTGAAAGAATAGTAAAACTACTCTCTTATGAAATACTGTATTTGCAAAAACGAACCTCAGCTTTGGGCACTCTTCTAGATTGCTCATAGTATCATCAAAAAGTAAGGAAGACTTCTCATTACCTCATTGCCACGTGAAAATGGCTTGTAAATAGCACTAATGCCATATTGGAAGACAACGACGTCATTGTTTTTCACAAGCCAATGAGATCATGAACAAGCTCAAGCATTGCACGAGAAATCTTTGTGACGATATTTTGAGCAATCTAGAAAATGCCCAACACCATTTGTCGTTCAGTGCTGGGGTTACATGTGTGAAACATGAGGAAGAAAGAACTTTAACCATATCTATCCGGCCACATAAAGTTCAAGCCCCACATTTGACTTTGTGTAGAGGTGACGAAAAACAGCGGATTTTTAGGATAACCTGATGACTTCGGTGAAACTTTACGATGCCATAACTCGAGAAGGACAATGAATGAAATTTTCAAATTTTCAAGTTTATCATATCTCAACAACACATGTAACTGGCATAAATTTGAAGAAATTCTGAGATTAAGGGTGTGATTGTCTTGATGACTTGACATGGAATGAACTGAAATGGAATGGGCGATAAAATTGATTGTTTCATGGGTATCTCCCAACAGCGTCAAGGACATTCTAGTTATGGGTCTGGCCAAACAAATTCTTTATCCTTGTTAAGAAAGAGCGTGATTGTCGTTATTTTGCAAGTAAAATACCCAGCATAGAGGCAACTTATCGATATTGAGAAGTTTAAAGGTATTACAACAAGAACATACTGATAAACTTTCCAACCAATTGATATCTCAAGGCTTTATTATATCATGTATGCTCAATCATTCCTCGAAAGCTCTCAACTCCTTATGGTCCTCTACACAGAGTAAACTTCCGAGAAAAGTAATTTTAACTTCACCATTAGATACCTCAACAACATTCTTGCTAAACGTAACAATCTTCAAAAGTGGAATCTCTCTCAATCATCAGATTGCTCTATCTGCTTAAAAGCTGAGACCCTCCTTCATGTTTTAGCTGGTTGTAAAAAATATCTGGAAGAAGGTTGCTACACATGGAGAGACAACTAAGCACTTCATTTTATTGCCGAAACCTTGAAAGATATCAAAGATACCTCCCTTTTTGTCGACCTTCCGGGCTTTCTCTCCCCCTGTATCATTATTGGTGAGCAATTTCGTCCTGATATGCTTCTTTCCACTGCTAATAACTTACTGTGAGTATTGAAACTAACATTGATAATAATGCAAGTAGAAAATATGAGAAATACTGTACACTTAAACAAGAGCTATCATCTAATTACCATGAAGTTAAATTTATATACATCTTTATCAGTTCGCTCGGTATCTTCGAGAAATCTTGTGATGCTTATATCCAACTGTACAAGGATCTTAATTGTAAAGAAAAGCATCTGAAATATAGCTTCAAGAAATTGATAACAATCCTAACCCGCACTACCTATTATATTTTCTGTATGCGATATAAGCCATGGACTAATCCAGAACTTCTAACCTACTAACTACCACTATCTACTACTACCCTTTTACTTATCCTTTGTAGCATTGTAGCATTATATAATTATTGTATTACCAAGCAAGTTACCTGTTGTTAGCGAGATTTGTATTTGTATGATTAGAATATAAAGATAATATGAGCAAGTTTCAAAAAACAAAGTATAACTACATGAACAAAATGGGAAGCATTACAAAACTCATAAAAGGCGCATTAACAGGGATTTCGTAGCATATTTTTAGTGAGGGGCCTGGGGACATTTGGAATGCTCCTATTGGGCCTGGCAGTGGGGGTTAGGAGTGCAACCTCTTAAAATATTTCACAAGTACGTATTTAGATTTCAAGAAAACTTCCTTTTTGAGAACCAAGGTATATTTTCCCTTAGATAGGAGAGACTATCTACTTTATGACATCTAAAGCTAACAAAATAGTGGGGAGGGCCTGCAGCCCCCCAGCAGCCCCTCAGCTCTAAAGTAAAATCAAATGCAACAGCCTCTATGTTTGCAATCAGACTACTTCTGTCTCCCCCAACTTCTCTATATTTATTAAATGTAGATACTAACTGCTCATTAGAAGTAATTTAATAATTCTACTCCTGTTGAACTCATGTTTGCAGTAATAACTTGCTAATAGCAATGTATTGATGCATACACGTCTATTTGTCAATTCTGTAAGGTATGATCAATGCATTTTAAAGCTAGAGCCAGTACGTGTGACACCGGTAGTAAAGTATGGTATATGAGAATATGAACTACCAGAATCTGAGCACTCCTACCCCCGTATGATATTTTCATCCTCGGTGTTGTATGTTATAGGCTATCAATTAAATTGTAACAGAACATATCCTACGGTTTTGAAGCATCTCTTTAGGGTTTGCATTGGTGCACAAATAGATAGCCTCTAGTTATGCATATCAGTGATGCTGAAGTGCCTTTGAAGATCAGTGAGGTTTTGTCGTGCCTATTACTTCTTGCAGCCTCAGCCCCAATCTCAGATATTGTGTAGCTTCTCGCTTCATGAAGGTCTGCCTTACAATAGGACTCTAAGAAACGCTTTTTTTCCAACAATAGGAAGCGTATGCATTCGTGTCTTGAATATTTCATCTGACAGAGTAAGCTTTGTATTGTTCATTTAGTTCTAAACTCTGAATAATATTGATGATCTGATGAATGGAAATCTCATGTACTCATTCTACAGGCGTAAGTTATATCACGGCATAAATGAATTGAACTGTAAATGTCCAGGTAAAAGGTGAAAAGGTTCTAAGGCAATGGATATATACGACATTTTGAGTATTGTGTTGGTAATTCTACCGTCTAAACAAAACATTTTCAAAGCCTTAACTTTATAACTAATTCTGAGATAATCTCTTGAACATCAACTGATGGCAGTTAAAGATGATATTTTATGAGCTTTCTCTCATCCTCTTTATCATTAATTTCTAGAGTGTTTGTATTTTCCTTGTAATCGTAGTTTGGGCTCAACATGAATCCAATTGAAAAGATTATTATGATGTTGGTGTTGTGTGGCTCTTGTGGTAGGTTGTTTTATTTGTTTAAGCTAATTCATGGATGAGAGAAATTGCATAGAAATATTAATGCACATTATGGAAACTCTTTAAATTTTTATAAGTAATTAAGACTATACGGATATCAGCCCTTGCACTACTGACTGTTTATTACACAACTATCCTTATCAGATGCAGAACTATGAATTTTCAAGGGCATGAGTGTAATCCATGATATGGAGCACTTAAGGCTTTTTAAAGGAGATATGGGTTTGGAATACTGTGTTTTCAGGTTGATAAACAGAAATGCTGTACCTTCCAGGATGTGGAGGGTATCACCCAACAGACATTTTCCTTATATACATATTTTATATCTATACACCTTTAGCTCAAGCACCGATGTTGAAAGGAGATGTAAGTTGACTACCAAACTAAACCATTGTTCGCAATTGAGAATGTGGGTGAACATGATTAAATTTTGTCTCGTTGGCTAAACTACTTTATAGAAGTCAAACTTTGCTTATCTTCTTACTCTTGGTACTCGAATGAGCGTTAAATGCTAACTCAATTTTGCAACTCAGTGTGAGGCACTATCCACATCACTGCAATTCCATGTTGTTCCATATCTTTTGTCCACTTGCCATCTCCAATTTAATTTTGGTTCTATATTACAAAATTGAATCTATTTCAGCCTTGCTGGAAACTGCATCAATAAACGTTAACATTTCAAGTCCAGATATCCAGAATGGTTCATCAATAAGCATGACAGCAACATTTGATCCTACAGTTGGAAACAGCAGTTTGAGCGATGTGATTTGCCAATACACTCAGCCTGGTGGGGGAACGCCAAATACCCCCCTCACAACCTATCACATTGGTTTTAAGCAAATAACTCCTCATGCTGATATAACAGCTTCTGGGTCAGCACGATTAACAATTGTGTCGCCTTTTGACCCAATGGTGCTAACTATCGTACCAGTTACATTCGAAGATGAAAAGAGACAGTTCTTTTGTACATTAGAGTATTATATTGGCCTTTCTGTCTTTAGGATAAGAAGTGAGCGGCATATCCTGGAAAATGTGTATAGTAAGTTACTAATTCAACTTTTCATTCCTATCATTGTGTTAATTCATTATGACTTCTGCTCTTCATTTCGGATATCATGAGCACAAATGAGTTTCCAATTGGGTTCATGTAAACTGATATTACTATACAGTAAATTTATTGCACTTGGGTTCGAATCTACTTTTTAAGTGACTGAAGTGATTATTCAAATTTCTAGTATTAATAGTAAAATTAATGAAACATTCTTCAACAACAAATAATTAGTCAAATCAGGGGCCAAACACTGTAGAATAAATTTAACCGTTTTACTTTCCCCTATGTACTTACATGTTACATTCCTGTAGATAGTAGACGCCTTATCCCCTCTGTAGATATGTTGGGGCACAGTATCCATTTCTATAATCAATTTTCAACCCATTTCTTGGTAGCATACGATATACTTAATGGAGAATGCGATGTTTAAAAATCGAAAATGCATAAAGTATTCGCAATCTAGGCGCAGAATAGAAATTTATAGAGAAGAGGAACTCGCTGTCGGCTTGCAGACAATTCCTGAATATTACCTCCACAATGTATGGTGTGCCCAGAGGCAGGAAAAATTGATATTGACATATTTCTGTATCTGCAAGTATATATTACTGCCAATTTAATGACAAGCTGAGCTACGTCACACTCTTTTAATTTTAGAGAATTTTTTTATGGATTTTCAGGAGGTAGTCTGACTGGGATAGATTTCAATTTCCGTTTCAACTTATGATTGAAAGATAAAGTAGCGAAGAAGAGAGTGTATCAGTAGATACATAGCCGTTTCTGGGAAATTTCAGTTTGATTATAAACGTCGTTAGCACAAGCATGACGAAAAATATTTTAGAGATTATTGATAATTTTTTTGTCATTCACATCAGTAGAACTTAAATTAAGGGATAACTAGATTTCAAGACATACTTTAAGTGCACAACTTTCGACGTGACATATTTACAGACAATCTCTTTTCCGAGCTTTCACCCTGTGTAAATGTTTGTACTTAGTGCAGCCTTCAGAATTGAGACCAGACTAGAATCTGGTATCCATATAGTCCTTGAGGGTCGCTCACTCTCTATGCTAGAACTGCAAGACTGTCATTGACTAACAGCGACTATGGCCCGTTTATACGTCAACCACATGAAACCAATCCAAAACTGATACTAATAGGCCTTGTTTTTACACAAGAACCGTGGGAATTGTTCTATTTGGAGCCGCTATCCGCGCTCTTTTGGCTCCACTAAAGGAACGGTTTCGTTTGGCTCCCATATAAACGGGCAGAACCACCTGTATCCTAGAAAAAAGAGAGCGGATAGGACGGTAAGCTATTTTAGCTTTGCTGCTGAGACTATTGAGAATGATCCCTTTGTTTGCTTTTCTATTGCACGTGCCAAATACGGAAGGACACTGGTTTTTTTCATTGATTGCACATTCCTCTTTCTATGTAATTACTTCTGAAACCATTTACAACCGTTTTGTGTTTACGCTAGAGGTTCCTTTCCAGATGGAACCATTCCAAAGGAGATCTTTCCATTTCCTCTTGTGTAAATAGACTCTAAATGAAAACAGCGCGGTACATTTCATTATCATATTTACAGCTGTGAATTCTTTATTCGTTGAGGATAGTTGGGATAGAAATGAATTCCATCTCAGCGACCCGCAGCAACTGAAGACCGTTTCCCACTTAGATGAATGCACCGATTCACCTGAGGAAACAAATTTGGCCGAGTGGATAGGTAGTTTCTATTTAATCAACTAATAAATTCGGCTACCCTCCACAAACTGATATGTGATTTTCTGTGTCGCATGGGGATGTCTATGCCGGTATCGAGAGTGATGCTATCATGGAGACAAAAAATAATTCTGCTTAGAAAAAGTTTGGTGTGAGTGAGGAATTTGTATAGAGAAGGGCAGGAAGGGAATGAACTGAAAATTTTTAAGTTCTAGCCCAAGCCAGTATTTGGTTTATAACTGACTGGCTTGGGAAGTATGAAAGTTTGCTAGAAATTAGAACTTACAAGCCCCAGAATCACAAAATCATGCGAAAAGAGAGCTTATTTCACCTGTGGAACGCTTGGCCATTAGTTTCAATAAACTTTCATACACTGCGATATCTTTTAGCAGGGGAGGATGCATGTAATTGTATGCCAAACGAATGACTTCTAAACATTTGTTCTTCACATGATTGTCCTTAAAGACCCTGCTTGAAGGATGCTACAAAAATCTTTATTTCTATACATCTTCCACGAAAACGGTGCAATGTTTACATTGCTATATGTTAGAACAACCTCGCTGCTAGTCACCATTTCCAAAGTCTTCCTTTTCGATTTGACACAGTGCATGCTGTTGAACTGTAAACATTGCATGCTTTCAATTGTGACGATAGTGCCATCTGGAATTTGATTTATCAGCGGATTATCAGTCGATGGAACAGCCGAGTATCAGTCAATAGAACATCCACCCAGGTTTGTGATCAAAGTATTCCTTCTCCTAGATTGACTGTCTACCATGGCTTACGAGTTCAATCTACCGGGAGCAATGGCTACTTTGAAGGTGCCGTATACTCGCCTTTCGCTCCTTTCCCTGTCTGCTGCAAACTGTTCCAACAGGAGAAGGCAGGTGATTCTTTTCGCTACCTTTGATGGTATTTTGACTTCAATATGTCAAATGCTACTCATAAATCTGAACTGTGTGAAACACTTAATTTCATCCTCACTAACGTCGATTTTATTTCTCTTGATACGAAAACCACAATATAATAGGTATCAACTCTCTAAACGCTGTTGGCAATTCAATGCTGCCTCTCTTCCTAAGACTTGGGTATGTGAACACCTAGACTATGCTGTTGCCAAGTGCATTCGTAAATGGTTAGATCTTCCAACCTCTGCTACACTTAGCAATATCATCCTTCCTCAAGAAAATTCGGGATAAATTTTCAGAAAACAAATTCTCAAAAATGCTTTTGGAGAGGTCCATCATAATCTCATCTCAGCAGTGTTGAAATATCATCACATTTGTGATCAATTAAGATCGTTCATTAATGGTCTTCATTCAAATAACTCCAGTATTTGCCAGCATTTCATAACTCCTTATGTTAAGTTTGGTCGTGGCGTTCTTCAGGGTGATTCCCTAAGTCCTCTCACTTTTAACCTGTGCTTCAACACATTTATTCGCTATATCGCTGCACAGAAATTCCAACAATTTGGCTTTAGTTTAAAATCTCTCTACCCTATAAACTGGTTTCAATTTGCAGATGATGCTGAATTGGTTACTGGTCTAGAACATGAGTATCAATTTCTACTAAATCATTTCATTTATTAGAATCAAAGTCATATGTACATTCTCTTTTACTGTAGTATGTATCATTGTAAGCAGCCAAGTATAACTATCTTTAGAGCGAGCTTTGTAGTTGTATTGTTAAGATGTGTTCATGAAATGAGTTTCAAAAAAATTATGATGATGATGATGATGATGATGATGATGATGATGATGATGATGATGATGATGATGATGATGATGATGATGATGATGATAATGATCATAATAATGATAATGCTAACAATGATGATTATGAAGGTGATGATTTTGATATGAGTTTCACGAAAACTATGATATTTTCATAATGATAATTTTATAAAAGGCCGAAAGTCCATTCTTAGGTAAATCCGATTTTCGTATGATAAACTTCATAATGAGGAAAATATTAATTATGTTTTTATTGCTAGAAAAATCACAATGTAAAGAAAGTGATAAGTGCTATGTTGTTTATACTTATTATTATTAGAATTAGAATATAACTTTGTCGATTTTCTAAATATTCTTTTACATTTCTAGCTTCAATATCTCTAAATGAAAAAGAATCGATGAAAACATCAACATTAATTACGGCAGGCATTACAGCAAACCTAACATGCACTGCAAAAGGAAGACCAGCACCAACCATTACATGGCAATATAATTCAACAACAAATGCTACAATTTCCAGTACATCACTAGGATCACCAGTCATAACTGTTGCAAGTGTGCTTTCTATCCGAAATCCTTCTCAAGCAATGGAGAATCAAAAAATT
>WIPJ01002351.1:290881-311486 GCA_018155075.1 Cassiopea andromeda | reverse complement strand
TTTTAATGGTAAAACGCGGCACTCACTGACTAATGTTATTTCTAGCATAAAACATATGATCGGACTGGGGATGGAGTCATGCGTGACCTGGAGTGGTATTTATTTTGCCTTTTTTTCAAATCCACACTTTCCCCAGTTACAGAACCACAGTTTTAATTTACAAAACCACAAAATGAGTCAGAACCACGCTTATTTTAGGCCTTGCTTTACCTTGTCTTATAAGGAAGATAATTATATAACTGGCAATTTTCTATTCCGCAAATTCACGTCGTCGTCATATTTTGATTGAAATTGGATTGATATTTACAAATTTTGAGTACGGCGTACAAACTATGGGCCGCGTGCTATAAAAGCTAGCCGCTAGAAAAGAAAAATTGCACACTTTCCACCACCAGCATAGCATTCCGCGATACTTCAGCTTGCGAGCGATAGGTAGTTTATCGGGAATAATGATTAACAGCGTCGTCATTCTTGATTTTATTGCACTAGGTAGCAGGTTTGACCCACGATAGCAACACACAACAGTACGCTTTTTCTTTCCCTTGCTTCCTTCCCTTCTCACATAAGTGTCACTATCAACTTCATCATAATTTTCGTGGCCGAAGTGGCATCAGACCTTCTGCCATTTTGAAAATTTAACATGCAGTGATGCACGGTTTCATGCGCAGTTGCACGAAAGATGGACTTAAGGGTGTAGACCCCTCCAGTATGTGTTGACAAAGAAATTTTTGTGTCAAATTGTTTTACCTAGCATTGAAGAAAAATCTATTACCTTTCTGTTAATGTATAGGCTTACCACAGTATCGCTACATTTTTGCAGATTTAAGAATTCTCTTACAAACTAGTGTAAGACTTTATAAAAAATTTTCCATAGCAACTAATATAGAAACGAACAAATAAAAACACTTTCCTACCAAAAATCAGCATTTCCACGAATTTTTTTCCTGAAATGCGAAGGAGCTTCATAGTCTCGTTTTTGACATATTTATGCGAAGCGCCGAAGGCGCTAGATGTCTAAGAGCCAATTTACACTGCATAAACTAACCCGGGTTCGCCCCAAGTTTTGCAATGTAAATCGACCTAACCCAGGTTCGCCCTGAGTTAGATCCAGCCATGGTTTGGAGGTGGGTTCGATCTGGGGCGAACCTAGGTTATCATTTTCAATAGTTTCTCACTGCTCAACTTTTCTATATGGTGTACCCTAGGACGCATGATGGAGTACGCACACAATGTGTCCTCCACATTTCTCCTATTGCTTCTACCTCATTTTTAGATCCAGATTTGAAAAGTTCAGCCTCTCCTAAGCAGTTTCCGCTAAAAATTGAACTCATGTCACTTTGAAGGTTTAATCTTTCACCCCTCCACATACTCATCGTATTTCTTTACATACGAGCTATTGTAGTGAAAAACTTTGATTCCTGACGGTTTAACAATATAGATTTGTTCTAGTAATTTTGTCATTATTTCATTGCTAATAAGTATATAGTATCTTATCTGTAATTTGCATCCTTGAGAGCCAGTCAAGGGCGCGCCACAACATTTACATTGTTGTTGGCCGAAATGAGACTTTTTCGAAGATATTTCCTAGCATGTGCGCGCAACGTGTTAGCAAATTTCAGTGACATGAGAGTTTGTAACATTTCTTTGAATTTTTGCAAACCCTCATGCTACTACTTTCATGTACCCAATAAACGTCTCCATGCTTTTTAATTTTTTGACTTTTTCCGACCCCCGAACCTCATTAGGAGTACCCTGTTTGTTAATTCAAGAAAATGAAGTTTTTGCGAATTCCTCATTGCATTTCGCTTCTTTGTTAGTACTATACATGAACACTTTCCAAAGCAAAATAAGTTTTATGACAACCTGCTTTTGTTCTTTCCCTCGCTTTAAAGTAAGTTAAAGCCATTTCTCAAATTCCGACCCCCCCTTTATTTTGAATCTCCTCGTTTATTAACTTTCAGAATTTTTCCGACCTCACTGTTTATTAGGACCCCCTCCGTTTATTTGACACTTGAGAGTACGGCTAAAATGTTGGTGAAATATTCAATGTTGTTGATGTTGTTCTCGGACGGACTTGCAAGAAACAAACAATCCAGAAAAAACGCAAACTATTATTGAAAAGTAAATGATAAATGAAAAATGAAAAGTAAATGATATATTGAATAAAATATGTTTGAAGACCTCGGCGGTCATTTCTCATTATGAGCTTATATAAATAGACCACAAATTGATCTAAGTACACATGAGAGCTCCATTGAATGTTATGTGGATATAAATAACACTTCAGCACCATTACATTTCGCCTATAAAAATACAAAATCCAAGCAGAATATCACAAGTGTAAGTCTTAATATGTAATAACGGGATTTCTGATCTCAGCAACAACAACTTCTTGGTTGACTTGGGTGGCAGATAATTCATTCATGATCAAATCAAGGTCACGTGTTAACTGTTCATATTTTTCAGTTGATGACTGCGCTGGCGCATCCAAACCTTGTTCACCCTCATCATTATCATCTGAAAAGAAAAGGCAGAAATAACATCAATTTGAGAGAAAGTGATTTGTCTGAAAAATGATACGACAAGGAGATGCAAGGAATGTCTTGAATATATTTCCCCCCAAGTCTTTGCCGAAGTCTTCGATTTTCAACTCTGAATCTAACAAATATTCAATTCAATAGTATATTTGAATCTAATGTCAGGGCTCTTAACTTAAGTACAACCAAGTCGGCGTTGTTATTTTCATCCACAAATCAAATTAACAAATATTATCAACAGTGAGAAAACTCATTGGTTACTCGTTTCCTAACTATTTTCATAGTGCACAGATTTAAACATCTATGCAGACATATCACATTGCTGAAGAATCACCTTGATGATATTTCAATTTAATCTGAACAACCACAATCACATGAGAAGATTGAAAGCAGTTACTTTAATAAAGGCCTGTGGGATTGAGAAGAAAGAAGGATGTGCAACAAGAGATCATCTGGTTCATTTTGGATATGTGAATGTTACCGCATTTCAGGTCAGAATAAGGGAAAATAACACGAGCACTAAGTTATGGTCCTCCAGCTGCAGCTACAGTAGAATAATAAGACAAAAGCAACTACAAGCTATCAATCTGCATTCAAAATTTCTATTTCTTTATACCAAATTTACTAAGGAGTTTATGAGAAATCCTGCTACTGAGGACTTGTTCTGGGGTGGTGACTAAAATACAAGGAACCATACTACGAAGTGAAAGCTTCAAGATTCTTAGGTGGGGGAGATGAGAAAATCATCAGGAATGTCAAGTTGTTTGACAAAAACATAACATAACGACAAATCAAAGGGATGAAGCAAAAAATGGAGCTAATGGGTAAATACAAATTGAAGAATAAATTTTGCTAGGTAGAGCGAAAGAAAACAATACATTCAATAACATAAAAAAGTGAAACTGCCATTGGAGTCCTCCAGCTAAGAATGATTATAATTATCAGTGACACGGACAAGATAAGGAACTAATTTCAGGTATCGAAGAAATAGTACGAGAAATTGTGGGTGTAATCAATACAAGGAGACAGCGAAAAAGGAGGAAAAGGAGCATGTGTCAACTAGCAACAAATGGAGGAGAGCTAGCAAGAAAGAGCAACAAGGTAATTTTTACCTAGTATTGTGACAATCGGTCACAAACGTGGCACAGATAGGCAACAAGGAGAGGAATAACTAAAAAATCGTTCAAAGATAAAGTAAATATTTAAATAAATAGAAAAAACAATTTTGAAACAAGGAAAATAATACTGAAATCTTAGTCATCGCACATAAGCAAGAAGGAAAATGACAAAGTGGCATCGTATAACTTTGGGTATGCTGGCGAATGCAAGTTGCGTCATGAATGGGTAAGCTAATTAATGAAGAATATGATGCTTAACGGGTTGATTGAAACAATTGAAAAGCTATTATAGGACATTTATTTGTCACATATATATGAAAGAGAAGTTGGAATAATAAATTATGCAAAATTCAGACATGTTAGGAGTACAATGGTCATCAACGCCAAAAAGATACGAAATATAGACAGCTATTAGAGAAAATCAAAGGTGCTTAACTCAACAATGCAACTGCATTTACATGCAATTTTCACCCTTCTACCTTGCTTGCAATAAAATAAATAGATCTGGCACCCATTACAAAGAAAATGGTAACAGAATAGCTTCTACTGCGCTTAACAGCAAGTCAACTTTGGGGTAGAGCCAAATGAGAACAGGAGCGAATGGGCAAAAATAGGCGAATGCATATAAACGATTTCGTACACAGCTGAATGACGTAGTAGTATCCATTTCTATGGCAGTATCGTATGTACACGCAAATGAGTGCGCAAAGGATAGAATGCCATCACAAATCGTATCAAACATTTCCATTGGGTTTCTTAATGAGGTCAAGCGCAACCAACAATTGAGATCTAATCATTTGCCGAATTTTCTAACCATTTCTTAGACTTGTGCAACGCAACTACACATTCCTCATTTTGTTTTGCTATTAGGAAAACTGATTGATTTTGCATCGACTAATATATTAGTTACTAATGCATCACTTTGCATACCCCTGATCTTCTTCCTCTCCTTTTACTGCTGAAAAAGCACTGTTTTCCAATAAAATTGAATAGAAGTGAAGAAGATGAGAAAAATTTAGCAAGAACGTAACAAATAGACTTGTCGGGGAAATCTATTATCAAGCTATGCACCTTCTGTTGCCAATTTATGTAAATTTTATTTAGTCGATATTCATTAACTTTGGGGAAAACTTTGAAGACAGTAAATATTTTTTCTTCTCGTTGTTTATCGGAGATATAGACGCAAGAGTCTTGTGTTCGCTGGTACTAAAACAGTTTACTAATAGTCCAGGGAAGTAAATAACCTAGGAAAAAGATGAGTAGCCTTGATAGAAACAACTAATTTATTTAGCATTATCTCGCTAGTCTTATTTCATTGGTTAGTATTTTTACAACGAGTTCCTAGTTACAGTAAAAAAGACTGAAATTCATGAACAACCTTGTTGAGTCGAAGCAACTGACAATAATTAAAGGAGTTGAGGTGTACTTGGAGTATAATTATGGAAATTATGAAAAGAAGAGGATTATGAATGAGGCTGAGAAAATTCAAAGTTATTATTCTGTTGGTGCGACATTTCTGTCTTGGTGTAATTATCCTTGCGCCACAAATCTTAGCAATTTATTTCCATCAAGACTCATTCAGTAAGTTATCAAAATTTCACATCATTTGAAACTTGAAAAAGGGAAGATATAACTACAGCAAACCTTTGCTGAGCTCATCTACAAGCACAGCCATGGCTGATGTGATATCATCCACAGCATGAAGAAGATCTGCTCTTAGATTTCTTCCACTCATCTCTTGTCCTTGACTTTTGCCAAATGCAAGTTTGACATCACCATCCACGCCACTAAGAGAACCAGATGGCTGGTGTGAATGTCCTGGCGAATGGTTTTGATTTGTTCGCGCCCATTCTTGTGTTTCACGGATTGATGGATTGCGCTGCAGCACACGTGGAGATGATTGGTTCTTCTAGGCGAAAATGAATTGGTGTCCTTTAATTATTGCATATGGGTACACAAAAAGACGACTCAAAGATCAAAATAATCAACACCATCACACAATAAACTCAAACGTTCTATAATTCAAAACCTTTAAAAATTGATGTCAATCTGATAATCTGAATGGCAGCTGCTTCAGGTTTGCCATGGGAAAATTTAAGGCTTACAACTATATGCAAGGGGTGACGACGTTACAAGAAAATTATTTTATTGCGAAAGAAATATAATAACTGTCATGAAGAAAAGTCGAAAAAAGAAAAAGCTCAAAGCATGGAGACGTCAAAAAACCAACACACATTGTTTTGTGGAAATCCTACTAAATTCATCCCATGAAACAACAACTATTGCTACAAAATAACACAATGGGAAAACAATAAAAGACTTCTGAAAAACAATATGTCCATTTAATGAAACTCCTGAACAATAATATTGTATGCATTTAAACATAGAAACTAATAAAGACAAGGGAAATGAACAAACTTTATTTTGACAAAGAGTGCAGGAAAAAATATCTGGGATACACCCTTTTAGTGCTAGGTAACGCATTTCAACCATCTGCCTTTTCTATTTAAATACATGATGGAAGACGTCATAGGCCTTGTTTTGACATGTTTCTGATAAAATAATTGTGTTACGTATGCTCAGGACTATAGGCAAAAAGACCAAAAGATCAGATTTCAGTAAGTTAAGAGATCCTATCCCTTGGTGGAAACAACCCAAAGGTACAGGGACACAATGCATATTATTTAACTACGTTGCTTTCAAGCTATGCATTATTTCTCTAATCTTTGCTATTACATTGGATGATTTTACGCATGTTTGTTTAATCTTGAAAACAAAACAAAACTGTAGAAAACTAAAACACTGCTATTATTCCAGCTCAAAAAGCACAAAACACGACTTTCTCGAACATCTAATGACTAACTGTATAAAAGTTTCTTTTACTTTCTAACTTAAAAGTCATCTTCTTTTGACTGCATAATAACAAACGTATATCCTAAAGGGAGTTTGTGTACAAAAGGTGAGATGAAGTGAAAATAAGATAGTTGTTTTCACTGCCGCCCCGCCCCGCAAATAGAACACATCACACGCTTTTCCCAAAAATCACTGGAAAAAGTTTAAAGAAGCAGCATATTTAACTTAAGTTACAAAATTAAATCTAAAGATTATATGCAATAGAAAATCTAAGACTGCATAAGAAATTAATAGGGTCAAACTTAAGACATCTTAACTGCTCTCCCACAAAAATACCCATAAACATGAAAATATGATCAATTTGAGCAAATGCTATGATGGAGGCCTGAGATGCCTGCATGAAGTAGCTATACGATGATGTACTCCATGCCCCATTTTACTGTACAGGGTTTAAAAAGACTGCTTGAAACACTTGAATTACTTCTGCCTATATAAGCAAAAATTATCCATGGTTGTTTTATCGAAAACCTATATTTTCCCTAACCTTTCCTAATATATCCCCTGATTTGATTCTTCAATCATGATGAAAGAAGGTATATAGCAAGATACTTCTCTTTCATTTTAGCAATATGTACAATGTTTTACGTAACTACCATATTGCAAGTTCAACAAAGCTATAAATCAAGAAAAAAGAAATTTAAAAAATTTAATCTAAGGCCTAAGTACTTCTTTAATGATAATAATGCTACTTTTCTCTGATCAGTGTAAGCTTCCCAGACTTACCCTGACTTTTCCTTGCCCAAGTGAAAAAGATCTTTCTGATTCTATTTGTAAAATACTCTGGAACTTTGAGTAAAAAACTTCCAGATAAATCAATGTAGACAAAAGCAATAAAAATATTCTCAACTTGGCAATTTTGATACCCCATGCTCAAGCTATTAAACCAATTACGCAAAAACAATTGCAGAAAGCAAGCAGGAAAATGTGCTCGAAAATACTCATTCATAGAACTTGAAAAAGGGAGACACACCACATGCTGTGCAATAACGATTTAAACTCTAAAATATATACTTCTACTCACAAGGCGATTGGCACACTTTCCATCAATAGGACTGCGTTCAGCAGAGTGAGATCCACAAGATTACAACCACCAATCTTTTTACTTTTCTGGCGATTGTCAAATTATTCAGTTCATTTAAAAACATAATCGTCGTGAAACTATTCTCTACTCTCGTGCAGGAGCAGCATCTCTTTCTAATCCTCTTTCATATAATAACCCAGTAGATAGTAGGGGTGTCCATAATTTTTGATTTCACCATTCGGTTATCCGGCTGATATTTAATCGATTATTCGGTAATATGGGTGTGGTCGTAATTTTGGTTGATTCAAGATAGGTGTGGTCAGACATACTGCGTTTCTGGACATACGGTTGAATCGATATCTCGTCGTTATTGCATTCAAAACGTTAAAGATGGAATTCAAATTCTAGTATACAATATTAATAACGAAGTTGCAAACCATTTTGGCCAGTTTATTTTAGTAAAAGTTAAGAAAAATTTAAGAAAATCTCAGGCTCAATTTCGGGAAAAGTTAAGAAAATTGAGGCTCAGGCAAAATTATGGTTTTCTTATAAAAAAAACGTGTATTGACATAGTAACAGCCAGATTGTTAGCACTTTAACCGGAGAATCGAATTTGTTGACACTAACCGGATAATCGGTTGTATGTGACTACACCCAATTAATCGAAGAAGTCGACTAATCGGATAATCAAAGAGTTTAAGTCCTCCCGATTAGTCGATTACTTTGACTCTCCTGAATAATCGGTCAGAGAATCCACTGACCGAATGCTAAAACTGATAACCGAATACAGAATAATCGGTCTTTGTTGGACAGCCCTAGTAGATAGAAAGATACGCCACATAATATTTTCCTTATTGAAAGTCATTGAAAGTATTGTGAGAATTTCAAGGAGATAGACACAAACAAACATGTCACAAAAAATTTTTATAATACAAGGGGAATCGCTTCACATCAGATAAAAATTGGACGTAAAACTAATACTGATGAAAAAGAGCGTCACGATGAAAATGCTGCTTGTGTGAGACAATCTCAGGTCAAACATCCACATCTTTATTCTGTTAAAAATCTATTCGGCACTAACATTTCAAATTTACTTATATTAAGCATTCTCTATGGAACATTGAGACGAAACATGTTGGAAGAGTAGTTGTTGGTTATTGATCCAGGTGTCAAATGTATGTCATGTTCTGCTCCGACAATCGTAGTCTAATCATATCTATATATAATCAATTACATCATACTGATTGCAGCAATACCCAATCATTATTGTGATGCATAACGAAAATGCCCATTTCAAAACACATGACGACAATGCCCATATCACAGCACATGACGACACGCGGAATGCCCACAAAAAACTACTAATTACTTATGAACTGGTTCAACAGCGGAAAATGAAGGAACATTGTAAAGATATATGCATATGTACGATAAAATATAGAAAATTAATTCTGCTAGATAGTATCCATTATTGATATGATCGCATACCACCAGAAAACTGGCTTGCATTTCCTCCTACCAAAAACTAGGCCATTTCATCCTACCAAACATTAGACTCAAACTACTAATTTAATGGCTATAAAACGTGGTTTTGGAAGCAACCACTTTACAGTCAAATGAAACAAAGAAAAATTGATAAATCGATCATTATAAAAGAGAAACTGATGAATTAAATAAACTCAAAAACATGTGTAGAGATCAACCTTTAACGGAGGAGAGATGCAACTGGAGCCGCAGTGGTCTATCGAGCTAGTGCTAATACAGGACTCAAAGTGTAAAAATGTAATTTATGTGTATTGCCTCATCAGCTCAGCAATATGGTAAAGTATCACAGTGCTAGCATTACTTATGAATTTTTAGAATTTCTCATATACAAGGATGAAAATATCTGTGGATGATAGCAAAATATGCGCCTCTTGGAATTCAAAACAGGTCACAGATTTACAGCACCTGGAGCAAAGCTTTTGAGTATTTCAAAGGAAAATGGAATATGATAGGAAAGAGAGAGGGGGGGATAGGTAATCCAACCTCAAGTAAGGAGAAGCAAAATCGATGGGGGTACGTTAATCACCAATGGTGATTGCAATACGGTGGCCTCTCTTTCATTGGAAGTGCAAGCAGTAATCTGGTGGGATAGCTTCTAGTGGCAAATTACAAATCACGTATCAAGCTATGTTAGGTAACAGGAAAAGTGCATGTAGCTATGGCTACGCTTGAGTGCAGTGCTGCAGAGCTAATCTCCCCCGTCAGAGGTTTCGTCAGTCTAAAAAAAAGAAAAGAACATCTTATCTAACAATAGCCTTGTATTAAAAGCCACATATATGTTTACTAATTAATTGATTAATCAATTAATATGTTCATTACGTATCATTATTACTTATATTGGAATTTGATCATATATTAAAAATCATTAATAATACTTTATTGCTACTAAGCATACTAGAAAAAATAGAATTCTTCTATTTATATATTTCTTTGCAAAAAGAGAGTTGAACTACATAAACCATTAAAACGAAACTTATCACATTAAAAATTATATGGCAATCATCCATTCTGACAGCTTAACATAATATAACTAGGAAATTGAAAGTTTTCCTTTGAAACGGAAGTCCCCTCTATAGCTACGCATAAAGCAGACGACCAAAAATTGACATCACATGACGGAAACCTTTGCAAAAAGGATGTTCTTGAAATGGGGAAAGCTGGTGGAAAGCACGATCAAAAAAAGAAAGATGGCTGTAAGTATGATCAACCAAGAAAACGAAAGCTGGTGATCGAGGAAAATCTTAAACAGTAAAGGGAAATGAGCCCGATGAAAAATCGGTAGGCAATGTGTCTACCTTTTAAACAAATTTCCAAGATACTTATGTACAAGATGAGGTCTGCCAGCACAGAAAAAGAGAGCTCTTTCTTTCTACTGATAACTGGTAGTTTGAAAATCTATGCAATGGGTTACAATCGTTTTTTGTAGAGATCCTGTCGTCACGATGTGAAATTCAAAAATGATCAGTTTGGGCATGAAGACTTTCATCTTGAATCAAATACTATAATTTTAATCTTAATAGGGTAGCATACCGATACAAAGGTAAATAGAAGTTGCATTAGACAGGATAAAAAACCGACTCAAAATGGAACCTATACAAAAACGTCAGTGCCATCGACAACAAGCCAAACCGATTAAATAAAAAGCTTAAGAATAAAGACTGCTTGCGAATCATAGAAAATTAATCATAGAGAGAGCAACAGAGAGAGCAAAATGCATCCAAAACTTATTCAATCTACAGCCAGAACTATGAGCAGCCCCCTACGTTTCTCTATTCTATTACTAAAATCATTTCCATATGGCTTTGCAGAGCTGCTGTGTTGTTGAACATTTAACATAGGGTTACCGAAAATCATCTATTGCCAACACATAGAGATAACGCATTAGCTTTCTGCGTGAATTCTGAGTTAATAATTCCCGGTAGAATTATAACTACTCAATATTTACGTAGAAGATAATAAAAATGGTCTAATAAAAATTTTTGAAGTTTGAAAAATCTTCATTTTTCAAGATGCTCTAGAAAAAGATTCGTTAGTCAGACTGACTGAAAATTAAAGTTGAAAAGTGAAGCTATAGGAAGGCATGAAAAAAGAAATCCAAAACGAAAGCATACAAGACATTTCCAAGCATTGAAAGGTCACTGTATTCGAGAAAACCTCAGACTTTATGCTTTACAACTCTATGTGCCGAATTCATCAGGTACATAAACATACATACATACATACATACATACATACATACATACATACATACATACATACATACATACATACATACATACATACATACATACATACATACATACATACATACATACATACATACATACATATATACATACATACATACATACATACACATAGATACATGCATATATGTATAAAGTCTGTGTATTCATAGACGGGTTGCAACTTTAGAGAGGCATAGTAGAACTTGTTGTTTTAAAATTCCATTTATTCGGACCCATTTATTCGTACCTATTTCTCCATTGACGAGAGTCAGTTCTTTGCAATCAACTAGTATTTGCTGCATTCTACTCAAAAGTATTACACTCAAGTACACCATCCACCGACCTGTTATCAAATTTAAGTTCTAGTTCTTCAATTAGCATGGCACACAATATAGGACGTTCTCTTACTGGAAGTACTCTCACCGTACTCCAGTGCTTAATAATTTCTTCCTGCTGTCATAAGATGCTGCAAGTTTACAATCGTAGTTTCCTATAGGAACTTGACAACAATTTAGAAGTTTAATTTCACTAAGGCATTGAGTGGCTCTACAACCAGAAAGTGCCGTATCTCTAACAGAAAGGACTACATGGGTTGTACTCTAACCAAAAACCCCCTCACAAGCTCCATCAGTGAATAATCAAAACGATTCTTTAGAATAAATCACAAAGGATATTTACTTAAAATTTGAGAAGCAGCAATAATAGCCTTTACTTTTGCTTCCATCTTGCAACTCTTGGGAAAAACTCGTGTATGCTAGGATCATGTGGTGATATTGACATGATCAAACATGTCTTCAATAAGCTTGATTCTCATATGTTATAAAGATCATAAAAATTGGAGACTTCGATCCCTAATTCCTATGATATATGAAAATATGGTAAAAAACACCTCAGTCTGCTCCCGACGATCTCAGTTCCATACCACAAGAATCGTAAGAATAAAAGGGCTTCTACTTTTCTAATGCGTCCTTGACAGTCCCCCTTTATACTAAGTTATTTCTTGCTATTATGACATATGTGAACTAGGTCAACGCAAAGATCATAACTATCATAAGGATCGAGGATGGGAAAATCCCCCATTTATAAGCTTCTTAGGACATATGAGAACGAGGCTTGATACTTGTTTCTAAAGGAATCGACAGTCTTCTTTCCACTGCCATTTAAATCGAAACGGCATGGTAATTTTACGATCAGAGCGCAATTATCGCCAAAAGAATAAGCAATAAGTACCTTCAATAGTTTCATCAGGCCTTCAAGTTGTACCATCAATTCCCGTCGAGTCTCCTGTAGTGCTGACATACGCATTTCTAGTTCATCTTTTCGCTGCCGTAGTACTTTAAGCTCAGAGAGGACATCAGGATTGGAACTGGATTGTTGCGTATTCTTCAGCATTTGGTCATGTTCAACTTTCAACTTTCGAATCTCACGCAATAAGGACCTAGAATAGTTATTAACAATCGACAAAAGGTTCGATAACACGAATATCAAAGAAACAATTGCTAACCCGTCCAAAACATAAGGAACATGTACACATGATATGGGTAAATTTTCGCTTCAAATATCAAGCATTTTATGCAGGACCGATGACTTAAACGGCCAGGAAAAACTTTTTCATGCTTCCCACCATGAAAATATTTGCCAGAATGCCGCTGAAGGTAACAGAGTTTTGAGTAAAATTTAATTTTCTGTTGCCACTATACAGTCTCCTTTCAATATGCCACATATAGAAAATATTGCGAATTGGACCTAACTTTAGATACAAATAGGAAAATTTTGCAATTTTCCCATATTTGCCACAATATATAAAGTAAGGTGCAATGTTTAAACAACCTAGCTGTGATAATCAGTTTTTGTGGCCAATGTCAAAATTTTGGGTAAAATCTAATTTTCTGTTGCCACTATACAGCCTCTCTTGCATACATTCTATATTGAAAGTATTGGAAATTTGACTAAAGTAGACCCAATATTGCTTAGTCTTTATTGTAAATTGTACCAGAACTGCAGCAGAAGGGTGTAGTGTTAAATGTTTGACAAAGACTGCTTCAAACATAATATTGGAGACCACAACTTCTGATTTGCGAAAAACAATTCTACTTCATTTCCCAATATTCCACTAAACATCAAATGTGTCAGGCTATAAACATATTTTGCAGTGCAGCAAAGGTAGAAATGAGTTTGTAAATCTTGAGCAAAGTAGAAAAATTATGGAATGATGTTCAGGAACTTCTTTGCATACAAAGAGGCAATGGCCTGCCCCACAAACCTTTTTCAAGATTTAGCAAGATGTCTATTCTTCCCAGGCCCCCCAGGACTGCATTCATGTTGCTGTAGCATTACCTCCATTTCTGAATCTACGGTACAATCCTTACAAAAAAGTATAGTGTGTATATTTCGTGGATTGGACCTCTTGTACTCAATAATTCCTATTTGAGCATGTAAAAGTTAGTTAGCATGCCCTTTCTTCCACAAGTGCAGAGGACTTTGAAGTATACACTGGAAGGGTACATCTGAAGCCATGCGTTTACACGCACAGCTGGTTTTTTGCTCCAACACGGTCTAGATCTCATCGAAAAATCGCACACTCTGTAGTCCGTTCCGTAGATTCCGAAATGGAAGAAATCTGGTACCATAGTCAATACGGCATTGTGCAACGGGGGGCAAATGCAATGTTGAGTAGTTTTTTCGGCTTTCTAAGCAGCTAAGTCCCATTCCTAAATTATTGATGGAAACTCTGAATATCGGATATTCCATATTCACGGATTTTGCAAACTAATGTCATCTTCCCTTGCATTCTGAATCTCAAGATTACACAGTGGCGTTCGTTGCCGCCATTAGCCATTATCTTATCCATGCAAGCCGCTGCGAACTATTTGCGCATGTCAAATACATTTTCCATCCTGTTTAGTGATGAACAATCTGTAAAGGGAATGCAACGCAACTAAACTGAGAGGTAAACCAGTATCAAATTCGTTAAAGAAATGTTTGTCTAATAATGAATTTCATATAATAACGATTTAAATCACTCTTTTGCACAAGCGACGAGTCTTCGCTATTAATTATAGTCTCTAGACTGCTCATTAAATTGGCTATAGACTATTAAAAAGTATTTCAAGGTAGATTACTTAGTTCCAAATTATGAAGAAAGTCAAAATAAAACCAGCTGAATTCGTTATTGCAACGTTGTCATTGTGGGAGTGGCCATGTCTAAATATCAAAACGTCAATGGATCAGTTTCATTCAACGCTTTATATGACTGTACCATCCATTGGAGGAACTGCAGCCAAATCACCGAAAGTTACGAGAAAACACTTAACATGATCAAGGCAGTACCACATCAAGTACTGCAGGCCATCTAAACTATATAAGATGAGCGAATCTCACAGAGATCTAACATGTCATCTTTCTCAAAAATATTATTTTCTTTTCTGCTCTTTATATAATCCAAAGCGATGCAAGGAGTAACCAGTACTATATCAACGTTTGCTACCAAATTCTAAAACAATGCCACTTTACTTTGCAAACGTAATTTCTCTTCTGCTAGCATAGTGTCTTCATCTACCAAAATGCATTCTAATCCATATTGTTTGGAATTGTTGAAGTTATGTGTTACACAGTCTTAAATTCTGCCTAATTTCCTGTGTTTTTCAAGTAGTCTACCCTTTAAAAACTAGCCAAAGAAAGAAACAGTTGAAATGTCAATTACCGATTTTTCTCCTCCAAGTTTGAGATCATTTCTCGTTGCTCTTTTGATATCTCTCCACTGGAAAGAGGTGCTTGCTAAAATTACAGTGAAAATTACCATTTTTCAAGGTGAAAAGGATTCTGGCTATCATTCTCTAAATGCATAATAATAATAGTTGAATAATGTGGTTTGTCTAAAATTGGCAAACTGTCGTAGTAATGAAGTATATTGTTAAGTAGGTGGAGGGCCATTTGTAAACCAATTTTCTCTGAAGGGTCACCCTCCCTAACTTATATGAATATGAAAAATGAAAATGAAACTAAAGACAACAGTTGAAATCAGTTGAACTTAAAGTCTTAAAGCTTGCATACATTTGAAGTAATTTATGCATCTCAATAAATAAATTTGGAGCTATTGGCATTTGAGGAAAAGAACACCAACAGTATCATGGCGAGGATTAGTTACGTTAATGCCTTGAAAGTAGAGAGGGGTAGTTGGTGCCTGTTAGAGATGAAACTGATCCGGGGTCATAGGATTGCAAAGTAGGGCAGTCAGTCTCATACTTCCTTATCAATCCTGTGCTACTTACAGGTCTTTATTTGTTGCTGGGCGGGAAGCTAGCAAGCATTCAGCCACCGCAGGGGCGAGTCTCTTCCTAATGATCTAAGAAAACGTCCTTAAAATAGTCTGCTCCTTAATACGTAGAAAACTGCGATTGGTAGAACTCACCTGTTGTATTTCAGATGCTAGCCTGAAAAAAGAATAAATATCTATATTTACACTTAACAATTCTATTAAAAACAGAAACAGTTCATTGTAATATAAATATAGGAAAATAAAATCATCCTCTTGGCAGAATTAAAATCTCAAACAGCACTCCATGCAAAGTTCATTACACAACAGAAATGAAAGAGCTTTTGTTGATCACGCAACTTCACAGAAATACTTCCAATGATTGTCACTAAACTCCATAAAACATAACTTCAAATTAAAAAAAATATCTAAGGTAGGGGAACTAGAATTCTTACTTTTGGGCATATCTTGCAATCAGTCTGTGCTCATCGTCCATTCTAAAATTGAATTCAATTCAATGATACATACCGTAAATCCTCGAATAAGCCCCCAGGGGCTCATCTGCAAAAATGAATTTTTGCGTGGGGGTTTGTTCAAGAGGGGGGCTTATTTCAAAGTTTGGCATTTTCTTCAAAGGTTGACAGAAAATACGAAATTAGTTTCTCAATCAACTAAACTATCACAAAAAGGCTGTTTTACAAACAACATTTAATAGTCAATAACGGTTTCTTTCATAATCATGAAATTCATGTTTCTTTCTGCTTTTGTCTCCAGTGAAAGGAGGTAATATTGTATAGCTATTATTCTGCAAACATTCTTCCCCATGGGGAGTTACTCGAGGGGGCGGCTATTTGCAAAAATGAGTTTCTAGGTGGAGGCTTATTCGGAGGAGGGGGAATATTCGGAGGAGGGGGGATATTCGAGGATTTACGGTACTACAATTATTGCGGATAGGACAATCTGCCAGCATATTTACAAAAGTACCACATGAAAGTAACAACTTTAGTTCGAAAAAAGGAAAATAGCATACATGCGATGAGGATAAGAGATCAGGAAAGGTGAACAAATCTCTAATGTAACACTTGTAAAGAATAATATACCTTAGCCCCTATTCTACAAAAGACCTTTGGCTAGAAAGCGGTAATTGAAAGACACAAACCTGATAACAGATTCATGTGAGACAGAGGTATTCGCATCGCCGTTTGAGCTCTTGAACGATAAGGTACTATTTGGACTGCCATACTCGTAAACACCAGTGTCTGATGCAGAACCAGGGGGAGCAAAATCTGCTGGCATTGGCGGACTATGGAAAAGCAAACAAGTTAAAAACAACAGACTCAGAATAGCTGGCTCTAAAACGTTGAAAAAAATTGCAGGTGATATCTCATGAGTTCAAACTATATCGATACAAGATTATAGACACTGCTTCAGGATGTGGGGGTGATACTAGTTTTTTCTACAAAGAGTGGCAAGAAATAAATACAAATGATACAAAAACCCCCTGTGAACGTTATAACGCTGAAGATGAAGAATTACAAACTGGTACCTGCATTTGTGCAAATTATATTACAAGGATTTCATTAATAGACCACATTAACAACACCATGCATCTACTATAAATCTATTAGACAATGGTCAATTTAATCTTATTCGTGATTACACGCTATCATTACGCACACAGGAACACTCAGATGGAGACACATATAGATACAGACACAATCAGGTACAGACACAAACAGACACAGAAATACTCAGATGCAGACACACATATAAACAAGCATACTCAGATACAGACACACGTACACACAGACACACTCAGATCCAGATACACGCACACACAGAACACACTCAGATACAGACACACTTAGAAACAGATATACGTACGGACAAACTCAGATACAGACACACTGAAAAGCATCCAAATCATTATGCTTTGATGGTACTTTCTGGTGTAATACAATGCCTTGCAAGGTGTCATAAAAAGCTTCACGTCCACACAACAAAATGTGACAAAGAAATCAATCTATTCACCGCAGAAGGGATCTCCGCAATTTGCTCTTTTCTTGATTATCTGAAATTAGTCCCAAAGCCATTTCTTGTGAAATTACTATATCAAAATATTCCCTTAATCCCATAGTTTTTCTTTCCTGCTTTTCAGGGCGATAATTCATGGATAGCATGTAATAAAATGCCGATGATTCACGCTGTTTCATCGTCAGTGGTATCATCTTCAATTTCACTTTCTTACTCTCTTGAATCCACTTAACTTATGCAGTTACCTGCCAAGATTCCAAATATCAAATTTGGTAAGACACAATTCAGGCATCAGTGGAGGCCAAAAAAATATCTTTTCCATCAACTTGCAATGAAGCTTACATGTCTATTGCATCAAGGACAGCTCAACAAAATTCTTAATGTGGCGCATCAACAGCTATTAGCATGCAAAGCTTCTTCAATTGTAAAAAATTCTAATGAACAAATATATCTTCAAAAGGTAATTTCTTGCATGATTCTTCGCAACCAATTTCGTGATTCACAAGTTCTGTCTAGCATGATGCACAATCATGAATACAGCGATCCAACACATTTGAATGGGTATGCCAAAATGCATCTGGATATAAGTCATTGCATGCCCTATCCTTAACTACAAACAAAGCTTTAACACAACAAAGGTCCCTTCTTGCCTTCCTTGGTGAGTTTACTCTTGATTTACTTGGCCCAACCAAATATTCGAAATGCCAACATGTACCTCCAATGTTACCGAGGTCCACTGTATATAAAATGGTTGCAATTATAGGATGCTGAAGCTAGAAACGCTCTCACAAAATGGATGCATTTGACGCTGGTGATTCAAATTTAAAAAAGAAAAACATCGTACTCATATAATGGATGTCAGTGGTCAGCTGTGTAAAGAAGGATCTGTTTGAGGTTCAACGATACCACGCCTGCCAACAGACGCAAAACAAAAGTAGAACTGCAAAGCTCAGCTGACATCAAATGAACACTTGTTGAAAACAATCTGTGGCGACCTCATTGACTAAATTGCGACAATTTTCACGAAGATTGTGGACAAGAATAACTCCAAAGATGTTTGAAGATGCCTGTATAATAGCAAAACTTGGATATTTCTTCTAACGCCAGCCCACGTAAGGCGCCTACGTAATGTGCTCAAAATGCAAGTGGAAACAGCAATACAAGCAACTACTCGAAGCAATTCGGTTATGCTTCACACGATAATATTCGCAATCTAATCAAATTCATGGCTAATAGAACAATAGAACCATTAAGAATATACGCACGTGATGAATCAGAATTAAGGCAAAATGTCTCCCTAAACCGATATCTTTAAATCTACTAACAATTTCTGTAAGACGTCCTTCTGCTCAGGAGGGATCAAATCAAACATCGTAAAGACAGAACAAGAAGATCCACTAATTCTCAAAGCAAGCAAAATAAGAGCAGACAACAGCAAGCTGACAAAACATGCTGATGTGACAGAAACCTAGTGAAATTACCTGTTCTACGCAGATGTACTAGGACAATGTGGATATCAATTAAACAGAAAGGAACGCATAAATTATGCAAAGTGGATTCAAACGCTGAAAAAAGAATCTAAGTTTGCACATAACAATCCATCAAAAAACAAAACCATCAAATCACGCTTTGAGTGTAACCCAAAATTCCCAGGCTTAGTTACCAAGCATTAAAATGCCAAGCCTGTAAAAATCACGAAGGTTTGGACCAGTGAAGAGCAGATAAACAAAAGGACGAAGAAACTAGAAGGAGAAATAGGATGCTATTCAGCACATAAATAATTAAGCACAAGAGCTTGTAATAAAGATATTCCTAGATTATTTACATAACTAAGACGGTATCAAACCATCGTGTATAATGGATAGAAATAGGAGATGGAATTGTGAGGCCTACGTTGAAGCAAATATCATAGTTCTAACGTCAGAATAAATTGATTCCACTTATTGATTAAAGATTCCCTGCTATTGAGAAAATGTGTAATACAAAAGAATAGCAACGTTGACAAAGGGGATGCTTGTTTAAGCTCATAAATTAGAAAAATTGATCAATTTGACGATACTCTATTATCATTCAATTGAAGCTATATTTTTTATAGCAAATGTCATTACAGTATAAGCAGTAACATACATTCACAATCTGTCCAACATAAAATTCACCCATTGTCTATTTGTACATAGGTGTAGTGTTAAACTGGTCATTATGAGAAATGTCCCCGAAGAGAGGTTACAAAAATGACTGACTGTTTTGGTGTCTGAATAACAATGTTGTGTGGCCTTTGGCACATTTTTCTAAAGCTGGCTATTCTTTCCAAATTGACAGCCGATCGAAGTCAACTAAGCCCTGAAGTTGTGCAAAGATAAGCTCAAAATTTCATTTCTGTCACCTGCTAGCCGCAGTGAAGTTTGATTTCATCAAAACGAGATCACAATCTAGCATGGAAAGTGCTCTATGGTGGCCCATAGTTGCCACCGAGGTTGCCACCGAGATTGCCACCGAGGTTACGACCGTTTCCGCTCTCGGTTTTCGTTGCCTATTTATTTGTTTTATGCTTATTTAAATTTTTATATTCTGTTTCATTGCTCTTGATTTCTTTTTTGATTTAATAGAAAATACTGTAAAGCAAAAATGGAAATAAATTGAAATTAAATGAGTTTCTACACTTGGACCACCGTTGACGATTTATAAATCAGGGGTAACCAACATTCTTGGGAACCAAATTCACTACATATTGCATATGCCTGGGCCAGATGCGGGCAATAGAGAACCCTATTTTGGACAATCACGTTCAATTTGGGGGCGACTGTGGGTAAAGAGAATCTGGCAGACTACAGGAGTTGTAAAATTCAAAGCAGCATACTACTCTTCAAATATATACACTTTTTCTTTTAGCATTGGGTCCGGGTTGTGTGGTAGCTGTGGCTGGATCTGGCCCCAGGGCGGGGGGGGGGGGGTTG
>WIPJ01002351.1:269994-288179 GCA_018155075.1 Cassiopea andromeda | reverse complement strand
GGGGGGGGGGGGGGGGGGTTGGTGACTCTTGCTAGATATGTTCATCAGAGGCGGACCAAATGCTTCTGAACTGTTATTTGCAGGAGTATCTATTGTGTACCAGTTGCTATGGCGATTCCTTTTCAATATGCCTAGATCGATTGGGTAGTTGAAAAATCGTACTCTCACTAGAACGGGATTCAAACCACCCTAAAGATATTGAGAGAAGCATTGATGACTGATGGTCTGATATTTTAATTTACATGTGCTGGGGCATTTCTAAATTAACAGGCTCAGGTGATATCCAACGAACACAAACAACAAAGATTTGAAGCAGACTTACATAATGTTACTCATATCCAGTGTTTTATTAGGCTCAGGTTCTCTTGGATAATCAGGCAGCTTCCTTACATTTTTCGTTGGAGAACATAGAAATCTTCCTCTAACAGATGAACCTTTCTCGCCTTTGTTCTGAAAACAATTCAATCGCTTATTTAAATGAAACAATGGCGAAAAAAATTAAATGAAAAATTTTGAACTCGAACAAAATAAAAGGCAATTTATAGCAACTAATGCCAATTACATTGGTCGACAAATTTTCATTTTTTTAATCATCCGAGATCTAAATATACTTTTCTAGACGGATTTTTTGCCGCGTTTTTAGATATTTAATTAGCTTTTCTCTTACACCTCACATTTTGAGATACAGATGGCCCCTTACTTCATCAAAAACAAATATATGTGAGGCATCACGTCGAAATTAGTATCACTGGCAATGTTACTATTGGATTTAAATATCTTTTTGGTGAATAGAATATAACTTAAGGAAGATTTGCCTATGCTACTATGGCTCTAGGACTTTATTTCAACCAATTTACAACCAATTTCATCCTAAACAAGACAGCATAGATGTTTTTTTTATATCTTATGCTATAGCAGATTGTTCTGTTTCTTTTGTCATTTTATTTTGAACTTCATCTATTTTCTTTTCAATAAATTTGCTAATGCAATGGCGGTCCATAATGCAAAAAGAATTCTAGAAGATCTATTTTCATAACTAAAATCTAGCAAAATTCATTCAAACCCTTAGAAATATTTCAAACATTATAATGTGATACTTATGTGATTTAGATTATTCATTCTCGTGATTTTGATTAGATTTGATTTGATTAGAAATTATCATGATACATCATCCAGAAGTGAACTGCAATCATGGTTTTATTTCAACATATTTAACAATGAGCTTCCATAGCCTTTTTATCTTATGGAAAATTTTCACATTGCTCATTGTTTACTACCTTGGATTCTCAGAAAAAGTCAAAATGGGAAAGCGAGAAATTACTTTTTATTAGCACTCAGCACCTCATTTCTTTGTAGCTTTCAATGAGACTATTAGCACTGTCTTCGTAATCAGGGGCCTTGTCATTTCCTAGAAAGTTTGCACTCAATCACTTACATGCAAGCCATGCATAGCATCTCACCCAAAAAAATTGAAAATGGTTCTAGGAATACTTTGAAATCAAATTGTGCTGGTAAATACTCTAGTTGTTGCATTTCATCCACTGAATAAGTATTATTTAACACTGAAAAAGTACTATGCATATTAATAACTGCAATAATTCCATGCAGATTATGGAACTTCATTTGGTTTTCAAGAAATTGGGGCTCTTCTGTATCTCAAAAACCTGACGTGTTAGAGAAAAGCTAATTACATATCTAAAATCAGCGCGAAAACTATGCTTGGAGTTGATTATTGAAACTTCAGATGAAAAATATGTGTTGACCAGTGTTATCATTGGTGGAGAAGACTTTCTAGGACTGATATGATCTTGAACACTGTGGAGACAAAGGTTACATTAAATGCCGTTGTAAATTGAACTTTTGATTCGAAATAGAATGAAAAAGCTCTGCAAATGCAATCCGAAACTCAAAGAACAAAATACGAAGCACAATGCAAAATAAAGAGGGCTTTATAAGTACTAAACAAAAATAGTGGCCATGCATCATCTAACAAAATCAATCTGACATAACCCTACAAATATTTTGTGACAATTCACAACCTTACTTGGGGAATTAGCGATAGTGTCCAACCATTACCAGTTCACAACGTACAAAATTACTAACTATAACAGTCTGCAAAATCGGAAACGAGAAGTATCTATTTGAACATGCTGCAAAAATCAAAATTATCTGTGAAGGAGTTTATATGGTTATGCATATGTATATGGTCAGGGGCGCTGGAGAAGCTAGTGCCCGTCCTACTTTTCATTTGGGGGAGAAGGGGAAGCAAAAGTGCCCTTTTTGAAATGCAATTGCCTGCTTCCCGAACGTTAATATAATAACATAGAGATAACATAAGTTAGTTTAATAAGCGATATATGAATGGAAAAGAGAACGATGTATATGATTGCATGACATATAGCATCTGCAAAGGGATGGAACGAAAATATCCCAAGAGATACCTTGGTAGCCCTTAATTGCTTCGGCGCGCTCTGCTCCCTTACGGCTTTTGGTGCGCTTTTGCTCATATTGCCCCCCCTTGCCCTCTGTCGTTCCGGCGTCCTTGTTTATGGTTAGAATCAATTCGGTATTATAGATTGTTTAGCATCCTGTAAGCCACTCAAAGAAATTCAAGGAATACTATCATTATCACAAAATGGATGGGTTGAAATTGAAAAGTGTCAATAACACTAAATAGGAAACTTCAACAATCCAAAACTTGCTACAAAAAGATGATCACGATATCCCAGCATTCTCCGAAGGTGTTTGATATCACATAACATACAGTAACGAAAGCAGTTTCACTTCAAATGTCATATTGTTTCATGAAATGAATGAAAGAAAATTCCTTCATTGTTAATAAACTAATTTGGCACTTAATGTTTTCATTTTAATGTCTGTCTAAATTGTCACCCGAGATGAAACAAAATAGAGTCCTTAAGTGCTAATATTCTCATTCAACAAAACGTAAGATAATCGTTGAGCAATTGATACCTGTGTTTCTCTACTGAGAAATGCCTGATACCAAGAAATCTTTTTGTTGACAAAGAAAAATTTCGCAAGAAATTCTATCGCTTTATTCAACTGAATTTACAAAGATCGCAATGAATGAACAATATGAAGCTTATACCAGGTGTAAACAGGTTGCGCTCAAGGCAGAAAAACCTTGAGATTGATATGCGTAAGTCAGTACTAAGAAGGCATTTTCAAAAAGGCCACAAAAGCTGCAGTCTAGCCAACAGAAGGGCTTACGCTAACTTACAACTATAGCATAAATATAGACATAGCTATATCTATAGCATAAAACAGAACTGAGTGTTTATTACCCATGTTGAGAATTCTCTAACATCATGAGCATCAGTGTGTGATCCAGACTTCTTCTCACGCCAAAAACAGTCCTGTTAAGTCAAAATAGAATGGATTCTGAAGTCACAGCATGTGTGCAGATTCATGACGTAATTAAGTCAAGCCTATACAACAACTTCATAAATAGACAGATACTGCTGTATTCGAAAGGCAATACTTCCTAGATCAAGGTCAGGTGCATTAAAGTAGTCCTTCCTGCTACTCTTGTCTAGAGTAATATTGGATTTGTGTAAGTGCTTCATATACTATATTACATTATATTTATGTTATAATATATTACATTACATTATAATATATTACATTAAATTATATTATAATACATTATATTATATAATGCTATACCATAAATATTATATTGTGTTAATTGTTAGTAGTTAGCAATAAAATCAATACATAAACAATGCTATATTGCACGCATTGCTATATTGCGCTTTATTGCAAGCCTATATTGACATTTACACTCATGAAGTAAAATGTCTCAATAATGCAGCGATATGGTAAGGTAAGCTGTCAATGAAAAGCAGTAATAATTCCAATAATTTCAATGAGGCCAATCAAATACTAAGAACTTTCTGCCATAAAATTAAACAGAGAAAAAATTTCTAGCTATTTAATTCTATGATTGACGAAGTGATGTGCCAACATAATGAAAAAGACTACATTGTATAGTTTTCGTTTCAGTAATAATTGGAAATATTTATAGTATCTCAGATGACCTATAAAAATTCATACTAAAAAGAGAAAGGAATAGAGGCCATGCTTCTACTCTTAACGAAGCATATCTAGGTTGCAAATTCTTCGCGAATTAAAGATTCATCTAAAAAGCCAGGCTTTTTACCTACCTGGCAAATGTGATAGTTGTAACACTGAAGACACTTGTATCTAAGATGTATTCGGATAATAGATGTATTCGGATAATAAATGTATTCGGACTATAGCATACTATAATAGACCATAGTAAGCATACGGCCCATTTCACTTGTGCTCAATTAACGATACATCGTTTGAATAATATACATGAAATAAAACAGGTCAGAAGAAATAAGCATTTCATATAATAAAGACCAATTTCTCCACATGTGGTCCCAAAGAAAACAATACAGAAAGAAAACAATACAGAAAGAAAACAATACATAGTAGCATGAAAGTACGAATGGCATTGAAAGTGCTTCAAGTATCAAAACTAAAACTCGGACTGCAATAAGATTTCAAACAGACATTGGATTTGTGTTGCAGGACTGGAAGTCTGCTGAACAGATTTGAAATCAGATGAGCAAAAAAAGATACATTAAGACGATCTTACCTCAGTCCATTAAAAGGCTTTCTACCACAAGCTTTGCACTGAATGTTGTGTTCAACTTGACGTAATAGAAAAGAACTAGTGTCAGACGATAAATGAAATGAAAGCATAGACGATGCAATGAATTCGCTGTTTAAGATTTCACCGAACTGAAGCATCCCAAAGGTAAACAAAGAAACATCAATGTTACATACCTAATGAAGCCCGCATCAATTTGTGAAGCATATGGAGCCAATACAGCGTGCCAGAAACTCTCTCGGCAACCATGGCTTGCAGAAATTGTTCTAGAATCGTGCTGCGAGGATCCATAGTCTAAACACATGAGGTATGAAATCACGAAGGAAGTAGAAAAAATGAGGGACTTTCAGAGATATTTTGAGATTGTTAGAGAGTTTATGAAGACACTGAAGCTAGGAATTCCTGCATCAGAAAAATTGCACGGCACTCAAAACTAGAACAGAATCAATAAATTGTAAAGCAATTAGATAAGCCGATACTTCACAACAAACTAAATGAACTTGCTGATACAATGCATGGTTTTATTTTGCAGTATCTTAATTAAATTATGTCCCCAACACGAGGCCAAATATATAAATCAAACAACTACTCTGAATGGTTACACATCACGCCATCAGCCACAAAAATGAACAGGCATTTTCAATGATGCAGTCAAAAATGACTATTGAAAGGAGGAGGAATTAAAATAATTGGAGTGATCAGCACAACATACACATTGAAAATAGTAGAGAGGTTTTGCAGACAATGGGAACTAAATTGTCTGGCTTAGGACAAGCACAACATTTATTCAAACTATAGTACAATGACATCTAAAAATACTAGCATTTTATATTGCTCAAACTGGAGAAAAAATAAAAACAAGAAGAGAAACTGAGGTACACCAACAAAACACTTAAGACAAATTAAAAAGTTCTTCATGGTGTTTGAGTTAATGACCTTTCATATTAATACTGATGTGACGTAACTGATCTTATAATTCGGAAGAAAGGCTTGATTCATATGACTTTAAATGCAGTGGAAGCTAGCTAAAGTGCAAAGGAGGCTTGCTAAAATTGACGAGTGAAGCGACTGTTGACACAAAATAGCAAGGGATGACTATATTCTGTTTCAATAATGTCGTATTTCCCATGACTGCAAACACAAGTGATGAGCCACACTGCAAACACAAAAAATCATCTATTGTAGCAAGCACTTACACCATTGGGTTTGAAAAACTCCTGTGATACCCTATCGTCATAGCTAAAATTTGGCTCCTCCCCAACAGCAGCTGGGAGCTACAATCAAAAGAAAACGAGAGAAATGTACTACACAGAGGCGAGGCAAAAATTACATGCATTCTTTATAAGAACCAGTAAAATTGAGGTTCAGACTGCTTCTTAATTTTTCCAAAAATTCGAGGCTGAATTGTTCTTACTTTGTTCTTACACTAGTAGGATGTAGACAGTCTAGAAATTAGACAATATACAAGATAGCGTTAGATGTTTTAATTGAATGAGAGTCCATTAACCATATGGTACATTCAAGGTGGTCTCTCTTGCATATCAATGTTCCTTCTTGAAAATCATTTATGCAAAATTAACAGAAATTATGTTAACAAAGTAGCTAGTTTCGATGGGGCAACTAATTCATGAAAATCAAAGAGAAGAAGTGACAGTAGAATCAAGTTTCTTCAGCCTGACAAGGAAATTACATTTCATGTTCACATGTTAATGGAAGGTGTATGGAATGTCTAAAAACATATTGTAATACAGTGCTTCAGTCTTAAGCTTGTTTTGAATTTGTTCTTAACGCCCCACCAAATTTCAGGCTCCTGTTCTTATAAAATTTTTTTTATAAAAAGAGTATAATACTACTACATAAAGACAGGTGTATACTTTTGAGTGACACTGCCATGAATACAAATTCATACTATTTCAGTTGGTTTACAACCTTCATGGATGCTATTCGTATCTAATGATCTATGAAACCTTTCTGTTGATGAATCTTGCCATCATATTAGCTATGATAACTTCAGTATATCTAATTACTAACAAGAAACATTTCACTTTCATAGCTAATCATAAAATAGGTTGAGTTGACAAAAAGACAAAATCCAACAAAACTACAAAGCAAAAACGCTACAAAACAAACAAAAATAAATGTTTTTCCCACAAAATTAAAGAATTGGGCTTCTATTGCAGCAATGTTAAAAGCATGAAGACTGGAGGTAGAAATTACAGCAATTCACTTTGTGGGATGGCTTGTTGTCTATACATCATATTCTCTAACCCAGAGGTCTCCAAAGTACCGCTCACGAGATCTTTTCATGATTCTTATTTATGCGGAAGTAGAGTGTGTACTAGACCCCCAGTTGGCTGTTTAAAAGGTAATACGGCCCTCGGGTTGAAATTTTTGGAGGCCCCTGTTCTAACTATACATCAGTAAGTTTACGCATCAAACACTAAAATGAACTTATCTACATGAAATTGCTTCTGAGTCAACAAAAACTGAATGCAGCAGTCAAAAACCATAGTCTTAAGAATAGACATTCTAGAATTATTGAGGCATTGTATTCAGACTTGTAAAAAATCTTCAATCAGGTCAGTGCATACCATTTGAGGAACTTCGTTTGCTGGTAAGTAGCGCTAATATGAACAATGGATTTCAAGTACGAAGGGTCTGAGATACCCTAGTTCTATCCTAGTCTTATCTCAGATACCCTTGCCCTATCAAGATATTTTAAAACAGGGCCGTTCCAATAAACTTTCCTTGGCAGGCATGTAGAACATATATTCTGGTAACAAAATGGGCGTGATTCCTAACATGCTACAGTCTCGCTATTGGGTTTCTAGAATACAAACCTGGAGAAATGTTGCCAGCAAAGTTCGTGATTTCCCGCAAAAACTATATTTCAGGGTGTAGCATCCCTTTGAACCCCACTGCAGGAATTGCCGGCTTTAGGTCATTTGTGTAAATGAGGAAATTCAATTGCATTTCAAAGATCAAGTATAAAATCTGCACGTCAAGAAAAGAACGAGGACTCAAGAAAAGAAGGAGGAACAACACTAAGAGAATAAAAAATTCCTTACTGCCAGAAGTTCCTTGAGGTATAATTCGAATTTTGATGCAATTAGCATTCCATTTGCTTCTGAGATTTGAGTAAAAATGTCTGAAATAACAAAGATGCATTTAAAATTTAAACCATGGGCAGCATTAATGCTACGAAACCAACTTGAGCAGTATCTTGTTTTGCTGGGGTGTTGACATACATGGCTTTAAAAGACCTAACATCTTCCGACATCAGAGTAGAAAACGAGACACATATGTGGATGATAAAAGATGCAAGATTATATATATATATATATATATATATATATATATATATATATATATATATATATTCCTTATCAGTTTATGGTAATATTCAATATCTCTATGATAATTTCTACTGATGTCTGAAGCAAGTGCTTTTCAATAACATATTATCAGAAAAGAGCTACATACATCTCATTTTATCAATCAGTCTCCCATTGCATAGCATGGTAAGTGCAGTCTTGATGGACAATACTCGGATTTTCCCAAGATTATCCCTGCAAATCAAAACAAATAATCAGCAATAGCTAGTGCTCACTACAATGCCCTAGAACTAATCAAGATAGCTTTTATATAGCATGTACGCATAACATACGCTAAACATATCAACATAGGTATTACAACACTGAAAGCTTTAATTCTCTAGGAAGTATGGCAATAGTAGCGTAACAATAAAAGTCTCTAGACAATGAAATAGGAATAAAATGCATAAAATTTTAAAATGAAAAAACAATGAATTGATGTTCACTACCAATCCAACTTGGTTGCTTATGAACAATAAAAGCTGAAACGTTCGAAGAGTTGGAAGTTTTGCTTGACAACTTTAAATTACTTCAAAACACTGAAATACATATGCCAAGTACAGAAGGCAAGATAAAGTCAAGTGGTCACTAATGGCATAATATATGCTGTAATTATTAAACGAAAATGATTATAAATGAAAATATAGAAAGATTATAAAAGGCAATGAAAACATCATCAAATGTTGTGGTACATTGTGGAGTTGAATCAGAACTACCAGATCATCACATATAAACTTGCACACCAACGATAAAATTGCAAAGGTTTTCAACACATAGTCAAGATAGCTTAAGCAAATAGAGAAAGATTCATTTAAAACAATTGATGCAATGTGCATCTCAAGATCATATAAGAATGTACTACATTAGAATATAACCACGGTAGGCAGAAGATTTCTTAAGAAACAATAGCAAGTACATCTGTCCGAGTTGATGCTGTTAGATGCAGCAGCTCTTGCGGACTACTTTGTCTATTAGCCCTAGAGGATAATCAACATAACTTTCAAAATCCAAATATATTCAGGTATTGGCAAAAGGGGTGCTGCTTGAAATGTTTCGGGTACTAGCCTAGTCTTGTGGGAGTCTAGAATTCAGTGGGGAAGTGCACATCATCACAAACTGACCCTGCAAAATTGCAACCTGAAACCGTCAGGAGTAAAAAAACACATAGAATAAAGATTGATGTACTTAGAATATCCGATACTTTTTGGAGACGTAGTGTAGAATTCACATACGAGGTACACAATGAGGAAATGGAGAAAATCATGCATTCAAGTGAACAACAGCAAGGAATGGGGTTGCTTTTTCATTGGGAAAGGAACTATCAACTGGGTAGTAAGTTATCAATGCAGTAAAGCAAAATCATAAAGATTCCTGTCAAGGGGCACCAAGAGGGACATGACTTTACCACCTTCGCACTCTGAGCATCTCTGAAATGGCTTGACACAACTGACATTGCTCACAAATTAATGAGATTCAAACTGGTCATGCTCACAAAGAGAAGTTAATAGATAAACAGGCTTCCAGGCGCAAAGCACGCAAGGGTAAGAAAATGCGTATACGCATACAGAATATTCAACAAGGAGATGAAGGAAATTATCTACAGATACGGTTGGGAAAAATTAAACAAACATTTAAGAACAATAGCAGCAAAGGCATTTAGAAAAATTAAAAATAATTAGGAAGCAAAAGAGCTAAGATATGGAGAGATAACAAAGAGGAATATGGGATAAAGAAGACTAGCATCAAAGTTTGTGTATAGAAATAAAAGAAGTAGGTAGGAAGCATAATTCAAAAGCATGTGGCATGAAAATGATGGAAAATAAAAGAATTAATTGTCATTATTGTCAAAACGGACAAAGACCGAAACATACTTCAGTAAGAACGAGATATATGGCAAAGGTGGGCAGAGAATGTACAAGATCCACATAGTAATGTAGATGAAGCTCCAATGATAACACCGTAAAATTCACATTATGGAAAGGGTTACACAGACGTAATAGTACAGATGAAGCTACAACTGAGCTACTACATTAGATGGTAAAGAAAGGAATCGACCAAAAGACAAAAGTAATTATTAACTGCTATCAAAGAGGTATTCTACCTGAAAACTTATCATTAACAACATGCATAACAATACTAAGCGTATGTGGAGCTCCAACTATAATGACCACTGAAACATCAGTGTAATTTCGCATGCGTCAAAAGTATTATTACCTGCAATCAAATCAAGAATTACATCATTGATTGAAAGTAGATATTCAACTGAGTTTCAGATAATGTAAAGGTACTAGGGATAGTAGATTCCAGCTCAGAATCGCGGAAGAGAGAATCAAAAGAAAAACAACCCATCTGTATATTCCCATGACTATAAGAAGCGTTCAAAAAATAAATCGCATTATTCTTAGCAAATTACTTGCAAAAGGAATTGCTCTATGTAAAGCAAGTCTTGTCATGAACAAGGTGTCGTGCAAATGATTTTGCACGTTCGATCGCACTGCTAAGAAAATGCTGCAGAAACACATGCACGTAAGACAACGAAATGATGCAAAAGTAGTGTAACCTGCAACAATCATAGGATTTAAGAAACAAATGTCTTTAAAAAAAGAAAGAAATTAGATTCAAGTATAAACGTTAAGTAATTCTCATCATCGAATTAAACGATGCTCCTGACAATCAAAAATAAGTGACTATTTTGGTCAACATGCTTGCGTTTGAATTATGGAGAAAGATAAAGGCCATAGTCTTTCCAGATGATGACTTTGGAATTTCAGGTGAACAGCAAACGAACAGAAGTGTTATAGCTAGTTTTCTAAAAACAAACACAATTTACAGATGTTGGTTAATACTGATAAAGTATGCAAAATCTTGGGAATGGAACTCAATGAGAAGAAAAAAGTTATGGTAATTGAAAAGAAGCCAAAGACTAACATCAGGATGGCAATTAATGGCAAAGAGCTGAAGTATATAAAAGACAACGCGTATTTAGGTACAAATATATTAGATAATAGAAAGGGCATAAGATGAGTCAAAATTCGAATAGCTACGCCAAAAGCGACGTTTTGGAAGCACAAAGAATTTTGAAAAAGCAATAACAGCATGTTTCGGAAAACGCAGCCTGATGAGGAACTGAAGGACAAGGGCCACGACGAGAATCATAGTCAATCAAAATATTGCATTTTTCCATCACACCTTTAATCGACACTACCAGATACTATTCACAAATCCTTTACGAAAACTATTAACAAATCCTTTACAACAAATCCTTCATAAATCCATTTAGCACGACGTTTCGGGGCAAAACTTTCCCATCTTCAGTTACACAAATAAGAAAAAGGGGGGGGTAATATAGTCTACTAGAATAATAAACCGTAAAATTGGGATGTGTATACCCATAAAAGAAAAAGGGTGCGAGTCAATAACCATAGCATTGGGATGTGTGTACCCATAAAAGGAAAAGGGCGTGAATAAACAAGCAAATTAGCCAAAATATGTGTGTTTATTTGCATATAAGGTAAAGGGCGTGTAAGCTAGAACATATGCTAAATAGAAGATAAGGGCACGTAAACAAACAAAATGACATAATATGGAAAATAGAGTAAAGGAGATAGACAAGACCTGTAGGGATTAAAAAAGTCAAAGGGGTATTGAAGAATTTTGTTGATTAAGTGTGCGATGATCCCTAAGGATAAGTAAGCTCTCGTGGATAAGTAGATCTAACTCAGTACTAGCATTGTCTAAAATATAAAAATCTTCTACAGAAGCGCTATGGCCAATGCTACTAACATGGTTCCTAATGGACGAGGAAACGCCTTTGATTGCCTTACCCTTTTTGCTAATCCCTAAATGCTCTCTGCAGCGAACAATAGAATAGCGTGATGATTTGCCATAATAAGTAGCCTTATAACTACTACATGTAAAATTGCAAAACGATATGTAGCTACATCTTGCAACAAATAAGGAAATAACCGAATAAGATGAACTCTTTTGACAACTTGATTTATCATAGCATCCTTTAGATTAGTTGTTAAGACAGGGTTAGTAATGAGAGGCGCTACAAAGGGCGGGAATAAACATGCATTTAAATTGATTCGAATGCAAAAAGAAACGCTACATTCATTCGAAAAATTTGTAGAATAGAAGTAGGACTAAGTTAGAGACGATATTAGAATGGAGTGCAGAGGGCATAAGATCGCAAGATATACCGAAGTAAATGGTCATATGATATCAAAAACTCGTTTTACATAAATGGTTAAAGATATGTTCCCAGAAAGTGGAAGAAAACAATTTAACAAATAATAAGCAGAAATCAGATAACAGAAATTGCAGTCCTTCTTCTGTATAAAATTGAAAACAAAATTAACAAGGCAAGGTGTTATTTGAAAGGGAAGTTTGCAGATCATTGACTAGCAACTTATATATGCTGTAATCATCAAAATAACTGGACGGAAGAATGAGCGAAGACAAATATATATTCTGGTCCTCAAAAATCAGCAGCACTTCGCGCATCAACAATAATATTTGAACATAAAAACATTTGAACATATGAAGAGGAATGTAAACTTACTTATCATAAGCATGCATTATCCACTGAGTTAGGCTAACAATGTTATGCTCAATATCAATTTCATTTGATGATGGCAGTCTTTTATACAAAGCATAGAAAACACTAGCAATAATGCACTCAAGTCTTGCTTCATCTATTTCAGCATTACAATCAAACATGTTGAGACCATTCTCTCTAAAAGCTTCAATCATGTTGTATATGTCTATCAAGTTCACTACAAGCAAATGAAAAGTGATAAGGTGAAGGTACTCTTGCTAAGTTCCTTCATAGAATTCCTAAACACCTTCATCTACTAAATTGCAAGTAATGAAAATTAACTGGAGCCAAAATCAAAAGATTTGCAAATGCAATTATATCATTTGCATTTCTAAAATATCAAAATTTCAAACTTCAATCATAAATATTTCGATGTTTCTCTCTCTAATGCAGATGAAATGCAATTAAGGTGCTTCAATGGATTATTAAAAACTTTCCTATTAGCTTTGCTACATGTCAAACGTTGATGAAATGAAATGAATGCAAATGAAATGCTACTTCACAATGGATGCATGCTCTGCTGTCAAGCACTGAAAACTTATAACTTCCAACACATATTGTAAAACAACTCAATAATTACTGGTAGAAATGGGTAGGCATGTGAATGATAATCCCAGTGACTGAATTACTTTTGTATAAGAAAGCTGTAGTAAGAGTTGATGTGATCAGCAAAAGCTAAGAAAAGTCTGCACTTTCTACTTACAGCTCGTTGAATGTTGAATATAAAATAACTTAGCAGCAGTTCTATATGTGGCATACTTTATTGTGTCAAAATTGCGGCTCTCTATAATAAGAAAGACAGTATTTGTTATTTAATCAAGATCATTCACCAAATCTTCAAATCAAATCAGCATGAATGTTCTTAGAATTCCAAATCCCTGACTATTCAATTGTTCTACTAAAAGTATTAGTCAAGTATAGAACACAAATTTGTTCTGGAGACCTGAAGAAGCTCTCTATACCCAATTACATAGGTAGAACATAAAAGCTACAAAGAGAACATGTACGGAAGCAAATTAAACAGAAATGGACAATTTATTTAAGAGCATTAAATTGATTTGTGGATGTGACAAAGGGAGAATGAATAACAAAGGGTGTCTATGATTGTACGGGTGTCTTTATGTATTTATGGAGGGGGGCGATGCATGGGGTGTGATTCCCCCTAGCATCAGAGGCTGTTCTTGTCAGCGAATCAAGAAATGCCAGTAGTATCAAAGAAGGAGTCTTCGCTGTTTAATGCGTGCGATCGCACGGGCACGCATCGACACACGCACAGAGCCAATTGTGCGAGCGGTTGATCGCATACATGAGTCAGATATTTGACTGTTGAGATTATTTAAGCTTTGTTGCCAAAGTGGGCAATATTAGCTAAGTTTTCAAAATAGAATCTTTTGTCTTCATATCTGTGATGTGTTAGTAATAAGGGATGTTACAGATTTGCCGAAATTGTTTTCTAAATAGGTTAGTTGCTTTGCTCCAAAGAAACAAAAGCAGACGTTATTTTCCTATTTTCGCCGAGCGCGATTGTCATTTGTCATATTTCGCACGGTCCTTTACTGTTTACTAGCATTTCGCTGGAAGCATGGCTGCTGGACTAACATGTAAGCAGTTTATAAGTCATTTCAATAGCATTTTTAGCAAGTAGTCGCTTCAAAATGACATCAGAATACTTCTACTCTTTATAAATGCATTATATCGTCAAAACCGTTAGATATTTTCAAATTGAAAGTAAATGGTTGTACTAATTTTTTCGCCACACTTATATAGCATTCTTTCGTATTTTTATTCCACGAGCCTACTCATACTATGTTCCAAAAGAAGAGCAAAAATGTATTGTTATTGCAGCTGCCAACGTGGTTTTGCAAATTCCTTATTAGCAACCTGAAAAATGCCAGATAGGTAAGAGTGTGAATAGCACACATGAAAGATATGCGTGTGGTTTACCACACACATGGTATTTCCTTATGACGAAGGCTGAAGAATCATCAATATTCATATCTGTTTTGCTGACAATATGTCAACTTTGGAAGTAATTAATATTTCACAAAATAGAATGTACAGTATATTCATTTTCATAAGAGGATGTTGTTCACAGGGCATTCCGAATCAGAGGTTCTAGGAGGTGACACCTTCTAATGCCTTAAACGTCTGTAATTTTATCTCCAGCATGTAAGAACTCTTTTCACTAGTTAACTGGTGACAGCTGCTTCCTGTTTCCATCACCAGCCATGAGCTCCGTGTTAGAATGTTGAAACTGAGAAAAAGGCATTCATGGTAAGCAAAGAAAGAACAATAGTTTTCTAATCTATATCATTATTTTTCAAAAACTGCTGATGACACACAATTATATGCATGTACAAGCCTTTCTGGTTCTCAGTGGCAATTAATCATATACTGCTGTATTGTTCTCCATGGCAATTGCTTATTGACCTATGTTTTTAAATCTGCTTGAAAACCATTGAAAACAATGAAAATAGGAATTTACCACATTTTCTTTGAGTTGAAAGGCCGTGTTCACAAAATTTTTTCTAGGGTTGCCCCCAGGCCTCTTTAATCTCTCTCTTCTAGTTCATCAATTCTGATACCATGCTCTTCTCTAGCCTATCTATTCTGACATCATGCTTTCCTCTAACATACCCATTCTGACACTTTGCTCTCCTCTAGCTGATCTAACTTGACACTGGAATTTTAATAGATGCTGAGCTCATTGATGAAAGTTATCAGTTAACACCCACTCCTTAAACATCCTTTGATTCACTCCTAGTCATACATTCTTGGTCACTCCTGGCTGGCCAAGCCCTCCCTGGCTAAGTTAGCTAAGGACACTCTGGCATGAATGGTCACTGCATTTTGAGGATTGTGAAACCCAAAGCATTAATAATCTAGTTTTTTCAGCAACCAGCCATCAACATAGCTACAGCTTGTTACTACTGCTATTAGACAACAAAAATTGCGGCTTCATTTGATATGTGTAGTCTTTATCATACTACATGATCAGCAGCAAATGGCTTAGAACTATGAAAAGTTTATTGATTGGCTATAAACTAAAATTATTCTGAGCTTGTATTTCATAAATGTTCATGCTTCAACTAGTCGGGAATTTGATTGCATGAAAAAATAATAGTTGACTAATAGTACTAGCATGCTGCAGTGATTTTTTGCAGTTTCATGTTCCCATATGGCATACAAAGTTCAATAGCATGATTATTCCTCTTATCAATGCTCAAATCCTTTTGCACCAAAATGCATGTAGTAGAGTTAATAAAAGTTACAAAAAGCATGTCAATCTCTGGTTTTTGCAGGTTTATTGACTGAGAAGGAACTTTCACAATATGATGGAAATATGTTGAAATAATAAGAGAATCAATTCCACATATATTGCAAAAATGTAAGTCAAGCCTCCCTTTTTCAGCAAATAATCACAATATTATGAGAGCATCTGGTCAGGCAATAATCCAGCCTAAATTAGAAGCTTTTGCTATAAAGATCTCTGATTTTGAATGCTCATACACTGGTCATTTTCTGCAAACAAACAGTCTTGTTGATAGCAAGTTACAGTTTAAAACAGGGATAGGCAAACTATGGCTGTGGGCCACATACAGCTCTCCAAGTGATTTTCTGTGGATCCCCAATAATTTGCATGAAACGAAGACACTCTATTATGTTCATTTTCTGACTGCCTGGTTAAATACTAACTCATTGCATACATGAAGAGTTGTGTTGCCCACCGAGGATGGATTATTTTCTAGATGTAAGTATATTTCCACCACTGTAGACAATGGGAGCAAGAAGCAATACCCCCAATACTCTAGCAAGGTTGTAAATATAAGTGATCCAAACAGCAATTCCTAATGATTTCCAAATTGCTATTAACCAATCTAAAATCTAACCACAAATATGTGATGCACAGAGATCATAATTTTGTTGTATAGCAAGCTTATACCTTTTATCAGTCTTGGCATTGAGCTGTAGAATTTGATTTTTTTGATTCGCTTGCCCATTGCAAAGATGACATACAGACAATGGCCCTGTTGGGGAAAACATTACTTTTGCTCCCTGAGTAGATTCCATGAAGCCCACATCTGGTGCAGGGTATCTTCCTCAGCCTACTGGCATGAGATTCTATACATGCATGTGGCATGAAGAAGTAAAAGTAAGCATAGCTTTTTCATTGTTTGCACTAAATCTTCAAACTTGGATGAAATCAAGTTCAAGGATCATTATTTCCTTTTCAGAGTGAAGATTAGTGATCAACACAAGTACATTTTCATGCAAATGGGCATTTTCTTGCATTGTAAAGGGAGTTACTGCAAAAAAATTTTCTGGGGCAAGCCCCAGACCCCCAATTTTGAACCGACACTAAATCTGCAAGACTATTTTGGCACAATTGTCAAAGATCAGTGGCAAACAAGCGATTCCAACTCTGAATTTCATTTCTAACCTGTCCCCCCACCCTAATATACTTCAGCTGCATTCAGAACTTCAAAGGGCCATACACAGGTGGCCAGTGGCTTTTGCTATTAAAATTCCATTACTTAATGGAATTTTAATAGCAGGAGCCACCGGCCACCTGTGTATGGCCCTTTGAAATTCTGAATGCAGCCTTTGTACTGAAAAGCTTTCCCACTTCTGGTTTAAAGCATATAGTTAGTAGCTCTTCCTTTCATCAAATATTGCTTAGTTATATCAAGCTGCATTTGGCCTCAGAAATGTTTTACCTAGCACACTCAGTATTTGCTACATTCATTGGAGCTTTTGTTACCAGTGACAAAAGCTTTCCATACTCATTATCTGTAGACCTGTGGTATTCTAACTAGCAATAAGAATTGTTTCACTGGGAATTACAATAAATAGCACATGATGGGTTTCTGTGTGCATTTTGAAACAATGCTATTAAATACATTTCAATGCAAATGAATTTGAAATTTGGTACAAGAATTCACCATTGCTGATGGCATGAAACTTAATGTAATATATAATTTTTCATTTCAATTCATTTCCCTATAATAGTAAAATCACAATCAATACACGTTTTTTTTATAAGAAAAAAGTTTATAAGAAAATGAGGCTCAAATCGTCAAAATATTAAGAAAATCATAAGAAAATCACGAGGCTCAATTCCAAAATTAAGTGTTTTTATAGGCCAAAAATCGGTATTTCGTTGTTATTGCATTCAAAATGTTAAAGATGGAATTCAAATTCAAGTATACAATATTATTAACGAAAGTGTAAACCACTCTAGCCAGTCTATTTCAGACAAATTTAAGAAAATCTCAGGCTCAATTTTGGGAAATGTTAAGTACATTGAGGTTCAGGCAAAATAATCATTTTCTTATAAAAAAATGTGTAATCAAAAAACATGCAACTTAAAATATACATGACTTCAAAATAAATATAATAATACTCACTTAAGTCTGCAAGAAACTTCTTTAATGTCGAATGCCCTTGACCACGAGCCATGTAGGAGTTGTAGTTACTTAAAATAAGAAAAGTATATTAGATATTCAACTTTTAAGGAGCTTTCAGAGTTAGGGCTTCTGAATAATAT
>WIPJ01002351.1:253967-268597 GCA_018155075.1 Cassiopea andromeda | reverse complement strand
ATATAGATGAGCCTGGATAAGTCAACTACTGGATAAGTCAAAATTGTCTGATCTTGAATATTTTCTCATTTCGCTTGGTCTTGGTATGCTTTGTGTATAGAAAATACCCCAGAAAAGTGGCATACCTCAATAAGTCAAACAAATTGCTAACTCCTTTCAACATATAATTCCATTTAAGTCAAAAAAACCCAGCAAATTCAAAGAAAATGTGATCAAAAAAGTCCTTTCAGTAATCTTGATCAATATTTCATCAATTCATCTTAACAGGTAAATGCTAAGTGTCCCATTATTTTATTAAAATTGTCACAAAAGCCGCACCACCTTCAAAAGTTTCAACGTCATATGGGCTTGCACTCCATTCCATTGCTCAAATTTGCTGCTTGTCCTTTAATGCTAAATGGGCATTTGCATCGAGAAGCATCTGCATTCAGGAAATGAAATATAGTTTTTGCAAGTTTTCCTTTGCTTCCCTTCTTAAAATGGACTATGGGGGTAGCAAAGAAAAACTGCATTTGGCAATTCTACACAGTGGGCCAAAGCAGTGCTTTTGCAGACATTTAGCCATGTCTTGGGTTAGAATGGTCCAAACAAAAAAGGTGGCTGAGATTTAATTTGCGAAGTGATTGATAAATAAAAAAAATGAAATTTTTGAAAACCATGGATCTTGGATCTAACTTCCATATATAGTCATTCCTGAATGTGCCATATTTTGCTCTATGAAGTCATGTAAAATGCACTGGTACATGACACATAAACCTAATTTCTTTTTGGATTAAACTTGAACTCAATCATCAAAATCAAATGATTAGGAATTTTCATGAAAACTGTGTCATTAACACATGAATTTATGAAAAAACTCCAATGAATTGAATGGACTGGAGCAACCCCAAAATATGGCATTAACAGATGAAAAATGCTACCATGGCCCATATAGACCATTGTGGTCTGAATTGTACTTGAACTTCCACCCCTTGGTCCAATATTTTCTGCGAGCATTTAGAAGCAAACTTCAACTTCTAGATTTAGGAACCTTGGTAAGTTGCAACCGTGATGAGTTGAACAAATTCTTGTTTCCCATGGCAGATCAATGTTGCTTTATTGTAGGGGCGTCAAATCAGCAGGGGTTGGATATTTTTCTAGATTTTCATAAAGTGGTGGGATGGTAATAAAATGACCTACCAGGAAATTGCAACAACCCTAAAGGATGTAGAAGAGCTGATGATCCCACCAGATGCCATTAAGCAAAAATTGGATGGAATGGTAGACAGTGCTCCACCTGATAAGAGCTATGAAGTGCTTGATGGGGAGGTAACTGATGAAGAATGGGATGAAAACAACAGTGATCATTTCTAAATCTTGCCAAAGGGGGGTCATTATAAAATTGTATGGGGGTGAAAACTCCAAAAACTGCAATATGACTCCCTACCATTAAGCACAAAAGAGTAGTGAGATAATTAAAGACAACTGTTATATGAACAAATAGAATCAATGAGAGTTAACTTGAAACATTTCAAAAAGGTATGTAGAGTAGATTTCACATAACTGCAAGCTGAACAAAACTGTGACATATGTGTGTAGATAACAAATCATAGGTAGCAATAATGGATCATAGGTAGCAATAACAGATCATAGCTGGCAATAACTAAGAGTGTTCATTTAAAAGGCTCCACGCAACAAATGTCAAAGTTCCTACCAAAGCCAGTAATTTGCACATACCTAAATTCAATTATCCTGTTACATTGGAGGCTAGAAAGCTTTAATAAACCTTGCAAAGATCACAATATTCTACCTAGAGGATTAATATATTTTGTTTTTGGGTACTAGATTCAATTCAATTCCAAAAACATACATAATCAAAGGCAGTAAGTACTTACAAATTGTCAGTTTTCCCAGAATATATTGGTGAGGGCACTGGGCTCACATTTGAGGCATACATGGTAGATGTTTTACAAAATGCATTCCAAATTTGACTTGTACTGAAATGTGATAGTTATTCCTGCAAGTAGAAGTAATTGAACTTTCAAATTTCTATAGGAAAAGAGCCAGGGACATAGGAAGCATTAAAAAAGTTTGGGGGCACATGCATTCAGAGGGACTAGCAAAACAGGGCACTATGCAAGCTGAAAAGGAGCACTTTACATATGGATTTGTGAAAGTGAGGTGACTATGTGTCCCCCATATCCCCCTCAGTTCCTACATCCATGAAGAGAGCTATGCAAAAATGCTAAACCATTAATCTTTAGTTATAGGAATTTGACAAATGTAATCTTAAGCAAACCCATTATAATAGAAGTTATTAGTCCATGCACCTTTGAGAATAGACTTTCCTAAGGCCTTTGTTTTGAGATCCATATACTTTACAATACCACCAACAATACTGCTAAAGTTATGGGCAAACTGGGCAACATTGTTGCCCAACATGTCAATCCTAATGTTGATGGATTTTTGTCATGTATGTAGAAGTGGCTAAGTTGGGCAGCATTATTGTTCAACAAATTCAGCCCATGATAAATTTATTGCTGTTTATGTTGTTGTAACTGCTGTGTAGAAACATATGGCCAAGTAGAAAGAAAACTGTAGCTGCATTTACCCTCTCTTCTTTGATTCAACCACCACTTTGCAACTAACCATGTGTTAGTAACAATAGCCCCTAATAATTCCCACATATTTTCCCCACCATCTATCTGAAATGATGGTCATCCAAATTGTTTATCCAAATTTAGTTGGGCAAAAATGTTGCCTGCAAATGATTGAGCACGTGGACACATGCTGGCAATATTTTTAGTTGGAATATGATATACTGGTCAACAATTTTGTCCAGTCTCGCTATACCTTAAAGGAACTTGTGGCAATCTTTTCTACATTTACAGGTTGTCCTATTCATAGAAAAAGTAGTAAGAAAGCAAATTATGAGAGACGAATCTACAATATGCCTCAATAACTATCTACTCAATTTCCATTGTTTTGTCAAATCAAAAGATAGAGCCTTTCCTCTGGAAAGAACAGCATAGTTCTATTGGATTCTCTGAATGGCAAACCCAAGCTGAGACATAATAAAATGTGTTTTTGCAGTTTATAGTCTGTTGGTACTACAGAACTTAACCAGAGCATGAAAAAGTGGCAACAATTTTAGACATAATGAAAAGCTTTTTATCCGACACTCATCAGAGTATTAAACATCAGATAGCATTGGAATCCCTTTTGCTCAAAGACAAGAAAGATTGGCCTTTTCAAAACCTTAGTTTACAGGGCACTTATGATTTGCTCTAAAACTAAATTAGGCTCAGAGCTTGACAAAATAAAACAACTGCTCATTGAAAACAGATATCCAGCAGATGTTCTACTTCTTCTATCAACCATAAACTGGTCAACTTTGCAGTGCAAGATCATCTTTTCATTTAAGTGTTTTGGAATCTGTTTACATCAAGACTAAAAAGCCAGTCTTTTGTAGACAAAAAGATTTTGTTTTCTCACTGGGACTCTTCAAGTAAACAATGGTGTATAGGTCCTAATTGGTCACACCTGGGGCCAATTAGGTGCATCCTATCACATTTAGTTGCACCTAGCTATATATTTTAGTTAACCTTTCAGATGCTATCTGACATGTAATACTCTGATGAGTGTCAAACGACAAAAGCTTTTCAGTATGTCTATAAATTTTGCTGCTTTTTCATGCTCTGGTTAAATTTTGTAGTTTGTTAATGGAACTGGCTTGTCTAATCTGCTTGAAGCAATTGAAAGTAAACTATTTTGCATCACAGCTAGCTTACAGAAACAGAACTATACTGCAAAAATCAGTGCAACTTTTTGGTATTTGCAATACTGGATTAAAATCAGAGCTGCAGGGAAATATGATGGAATCCCAAAGCTTTGATTTGAATAAACAGAAAGGTGTGGATGTGGCTATAAATAAGAAAAATAATTGATCTCCACAGATGACCAACAATATATTGGCAAAACATGAAACTATCATTTAACAACTTCATTGTAAAGGAAAGCTTGTAGTTAAAGTCCACAATAACAAAACAGTAAGAAATGATAATATAAATGGCTGGGAAATACAGCAACTCCGTGTTAAAGATTACCCAAATAGATTACATTCCATGCCCAGAAGAAAATTGCTTATAAGCAACAAATTGCATGTGCACTGGCTTTGTTTAAGGAATATCTCTCAATTTAGCAGCTGCACATGTAATGTAAGATCCCAGTATCTGAGATAACAAACATAACAAAAAGAGACATTTTGCAAAGTCTATGCCAGAAGCATCAGGTTATAAAGTATGAGTGTTTTAAGAACAATGGCTTCATAGGGGGCCAATGAAACATGATATACAGGAAGTTGGCATTTGGCAAGCGATGTTGGCACAGGTGATCTTTCACTCATTCTGTAGCTTTTGCATAAGTGTGGACATGCACACATGCAATTGCATGTGCCTCTGGGCATGACTGGGACTATGCTAAACAAAATTTCTGACATGAATTGATTCTTCTATATCTAAGTACTAGCAGCATAATCTAAAATCAAAAGACAATTTACAGTGAAATATCACATGATCATATTTCAAAGTCAACATAATACACAGCAAAATTGATCCAAAATGAAAAACACAAGGATGGGTGGGTCTGTGACTGGTTGCCTGTCAAAAAGTTGATAAAATATGCTAATCATGGTACACAAAATTCTATATAGTAAGTGCCAAGACAACTTGCAAAGCAAGTTTACCAAGAAATATCAGATTTCAAGCTATTCAAGTAGGTATAGTCAGAATTTGCATCTACCCAAGACAGGGACAGATCCAGAGCTCAAGAATGGGGGTGCTTCTATTTTTTTTAATGTGAAAAGTTCCTCAATACTATTGTTTAGTATAGGAAATGTTGCTGTTTGGGGAGGCATGCCCCAACCCCTGACCCACGCCTTGATTAGAATTTACAAAAACACAGTTTCCAATTTACAGGAGCCTTGATGTGGAACATGATCCCACAACAGAGACTACCCCTCTCTAAATTGTTTCAAAGGAATGAAACAGTGCCTGAGAAACTTAGATAGGTAGAAACAACAGAGCATGACCCCTAGGAAGAGCAGCTTTTTAATTTTTAACTACTTCTCAATATAGTTTGCTGATTGGGCATTGTGCCTAAACCTTTATACAGTTGCTACTTATACTATTACTACTACAAACTTACACTTAGTGCATACAATGCTTCCTAGGTATATCCTATTTCTTCCAGATACCCTCATAGAAATGGTTCAGGTCCAATATTCCAATTCTAATTTGTGTTCTAACGTCTAAGACGCTTACTACTTAAGCATAGATTCTATGTTACTCAGCTGGAATACCAAGGCATTCAAAATGAAGTTGGTGACCGAAAATAGCATAACTACAGTGGTAACAACTGGCATGTCAAAATATAGCACAAACCGAAGAATTTCAAGGGTAAGTTTTAGTACGAAATGCCCATGGTTCTAGTTACAAATCACTTTATATATCGATAATTACTCTACGACACTTAAGATATAATCACGTCCTCTATTCCATCACACCTTCACGCTCAGCACTGTGTGGGGGGGAACAGAGAGCAACAGTGCAAGGTATTGATTTTGTGTTATCATGCACAGGTAGAATGGGCGCAAATTGTTGTGGAATTCAACAAAATTTTCCTAATGAAAACAAATTATACAACTGACCTTGCATCCTTGTGCAAAGCTATAAAATCAGGCTAGTCTCAAAAGCCCATAACTTCCATACTAGTAGTTACAAACTGTGCTATTTTAGTAAATGCATTCTATATAGATTTAACATGCGTGATCTTTCCTGCGTTTTGCGATTGCGAATTCTTCATGAATGCAGATTCAACTTCCCAGTGCTTTGGAATGTAGGTATTTCGTGCGATATCACTCAGCCAGTTTCAGCCACTTCGAGATAACACACATTTCAATAGCAAAAAACCCAATTACGCCTTACATGATCATACCATTAGCGAAATACTATCTTTCACTCATCACTTGATTTGAGTGAAAATGAGCCGAAGCCAAAACGTAGGCCTACCGCTACAAAACTCTGTAGCATTAATGCTTGCATTCGTAGCTGTCTGTACTACAAGTTACGAAAAAACAGTATAAAATAGATGCATAGCATAACTTCTATACAAAATACAAGAATAGATTTTACCTATTTCACTAAAAGAAAGGCCAATTGTAATCAAATGAAAACAGATGCTTGTTTGCAGTTTCTGGAGTATCCTCAATGTTGTTCACTTGTCAGTCATTGAGATCTGATGAGAATGCAGGGCGGACCGCGGAATCTGATCACATGCGATTAATCAATTAATCGCTTCAAATCATTTTCTCAACTTGTACAGCTGGATGCGCCACGAAAATTTTATGCGTCTGTTTTCATTTCGCAACACGAGTCTACCATGTAAATTTTCCACGTATTCACCCTAAAGTCAAGCCAAACACGCAGATGGAAGTATCGTCCTGCAGGGGTACAAACTTGTTTGTTCCACCAACTTAGTGAGGGGGCATACTAAAATGCGAGTCAGTACTTTCAGTCAACAGATAAAATTAAGAACTCATTTATACCGACAGGAACTAAAATTTAGAATAGTCTAACAATAGAGGAAAGATCTCGTGGGTCCTTAGAAGCTTTTAAAAGGAAACCATTTTATGTAAAGTGAACGCATGTGTACTCGTGTGCCAACAGCCTAATCCTATCATATCTTGGATCCAACCAATACCAACCAAATCTATCAAACCAACCAATTCTTATGCTTGATCCCATAGAACGGCGGATGTTTCAGTTTAGGGTAAAGCCATATCTGAACCTTGCCTAGAATTAGAGCGTGGCGCGACTAAGCTGCTGAATCATCCTATTTTAGTTTTACTAACATACTAACCACCGTGTACGCAATACCAAATATTTGGTCATGTACAATAATTTATAGATAGATAGCTATTTCATTTGGGGGTGAACTCCTCCGTGCCCCTTGCAGCATACGTGTCTACCGTGGCGTTTCTTGACCTCTTTTCATCGGGGGAAGGGCTGCAAAGCCATGAGTTGCCTACAAAATCTGACAGCGCTGTGAATTTACCGACAGATGTTTGAATTAACCGACGAAAGTGATTTTCAGCAAGAAGTCTATATTCTATGGGTTGCATTAACGCTATATTTTCAACACTCTTTTGATAACGTCTTGGCAAAGCATGCAGTCATGTACTGACAGAAATCATTGGATTTGAATCTACCGAGGAGTTAGCCGAATGCTGAAGGTGTGACAGCCCCGCAACAAACTGCTAGCTACCAGTGCTTCCACTTTTCAAAATCCAAATTTCCTTCGTTTTGGGTGAAATTCCCTTACCCAAGATTGTGCCTGAACATTTCCTTCCACGTATATTTGAAGCAGGGACGAAACTTAAGGGTGATGAGTCAACCCTCCAACCTTCAAAATTTGGAGTCTCGCAGGGCAAAAATGGCAGCACAATGTACGCGCTTCTTTTATAAGAAAGCCGTCAATTTGCCTGAGCCTCAATTGTCTCGACTTTTCCCGAAATGGAGCCTGAAATTTTCTTAACTTTTTCTTAACTTTTACGGAAATAAACTGGCTAAAATGGCTTACACTTTCGTTATTACTATTGTATACTTCAATTTGAATTCCATCTTTAACATTTTGAATTCAGTAACGACGAAATATCGATTTTTGGCCAACAAAAAACTACATTTTGGAAATTGAGCTTTGTGATTTTCTCAAGATTTTGACCATTTGATCCTCATTTTCTTATAAATTTCTTTCTTATAAAAAAATACCTGTACTTTTGCACTTCTGCAGGGCAACTTACTGGACCTAGGACCATTTGTGAACTGCTGTTACCAAAAAAAGGTCACAGACAGAAAGTGTTCGCAGGGCAACCTCTGACACCATTGAATGCATTAGCGTAAGGCCGAACTTCTACTTCTTTTACCAAAAAATTTGAGACATATGTACTATGACATGAACATGGGTCACGCATCCACTCCATAGTGCCATCCTTGGTCACCAACACATTTCCTTCAAGACCACATGCGATTAAGCTGATAGAGAGTGGGAGTAGGGGGCATTTCCCCCAACAATTCACTGATACTGTATATATAAGTACCATGTATTGTCAATGTTATTCGTTGATTGTACATCCACACTTAAAGGGTGGCATCAGAGGAGGGTTATAGCTCTCCTGCCGGAGCATGCTAGCCCTCCCACCTATGTAAGCGGATTCTAAACTCGGAATAGTCAGCCCTGCCCTACGATGCACCCTACTCCAACTCAGCTGTCTACGTTGGCTACAGGAAGCAATATGAGCATGAAAAGTTACAAGTATAAGCGGATGTCTTGAATTTCTATTAAATTCCTTATTCACTTCAAGATTTACTTGTTTCCATATAATTTTCTATTTCGACATTTCTGCTTTTTTCATCGAAATAGCCAAATTTCCTCACGGCGTGGAAAGTGCCTTTTAATTTATCATTCTTATCAGGAAAATGAAATATCCCGAAAACTTTTAAGTTTTTCTATTGTGGTTTATAAGAAAGCAGTAATCGGCTGCTCAGAAAATTCAAGAAATTTCAATACTGGATTTATGACATGCATTCAAAATTCGAATTATTTGTGTATTAAATGTTATGTATGTTAAGTTGGCTGCTCTCCACCAAATTAACTTCAGTTAATTATCAAGATTTATCATTATTGTGCATACGAAAAATATTGGAACTCATGAATTTTTGCTAAGAAAGTCATTAGGGGACATTCATAAAGGGTTTCCACACCTTGGGGAAGGAGGGGGTAAGCAACAATGCGGATAAAAGTAGACATAGTGAGGGAGAGGGTTTAGCTGTAAATGGACATCCTTTTCAGTGTACTTTCTTTAAGAGAGAAGAGGGCATTCGAAGATAATTTGTATCACCATCTTTCTGTGTTAAAGATTGAAAAATAAAGAGGCAAGCAAGAAATAAGTACAGTTGCATGACGTTCTCAAAGAGTTTTATTTTTCCACAGTTTTTGCAGCTCTTTATTTCCATAGTTTTTGCAGCTCTTTATTTCCATAGTTTTTGCAGCTTTTTATGCGTCTAATGGGAGGGGGTTGAAATCTCGCAAAAATGTGCGGACATCCTTTATGGGTGATCCCTTAAGGAAATTTTCATAATGGATTTTGAAAAAACTAAAAAGAAGTTTCAGTACTGAGGTTGTAAAAAATTTCTTATAAAAAGTTGGTGTATAGTATTTGACCTGTGAATATTTTACATCAAGTGGCATCAACTTGGAAAGATTAAAGCCTTATCAATCATAGATTTTTGCCAGTTCAAATGAGCTTCTCTCTACAAGATAAGGCTTTTCTGTGAAAAGACGCATATAATAGAGATTTCTGTTGTTTGAGCTTAAATGTTGTCAACGAGCACGAATTTGCATTATGTTTTTCTATTTCGAGACAAATCCTTTAAGGCAGAAGAGTTGCAAATCATTTGGCATGACCACATTCAAGGACTAATATGCGGCATAACATTGTGTTTGCGCTACGTTTTTCAAATTAGGATATCAAAAAGCCGTGCCGTTTGTTCTGCCATTGTGGTTCATAACAAAAATTCCACTGTGGAACTTACAAATTGAATTACACTGCCACTTTAAGGTCTTTGACTTGAAACTCTGGAATAGTGTATGGCCTGCCTGCCGAAGAGTAAAACTTTAATAAAAAGATCCATTCAATGCATAGGACAGGTTGGAAAACACTTCTTCTTAAATTCCAAATAAGCGTCCCCCGCCTACCTTTTCCAAATATTTTCCGACCCCCCCTTATTAAATTTTCACTTTACTGTGGTTGAGTTGCTCAAAAGATGAATGAATGATGTGCGGCAAGATTCCCACAACCATTTGCCTATAGTGATATTTATCGGGATTTTTTGTAATTTTTGCTTGTTGCCGTACTCTTAGTCCAAGATCCTAACCTCCTCCCTTATTTCATCTTGAGGAATTTTCCAACCCCCTTGCTTATTAGCAGCCCTGCTTATTCGGGACCTAAGAGTGTGCATTTCCCTACGCGAAGCTGCGAGCGGCTGGACCTGGTAAAGTGCGAGCTGCAAGCCGATCTAACGCCAGATGCAGCGTCAAGAGGCGCCAGAGTCATTCGCACGTTAGGAGCTAAAATTGAAATCAATGCGATATCGTTAAAGCACGACTACGGTAATATTTATAAAGATTTCTAATATAAAGATCTCTTAAAAGTTGAACTAAGGGCCATATCTAAAGGGATGGATGAGGGATGTCATACTTCATTTGGAAAAGGCTGTATCGGAAAATCTAGCCTTTTTGGCAAAGCATATGATCTTTTGGGAACTTTTGCAACGTTTAGGTACACAATGCATCCTGTCTTAGATCATCTAATGTGCCACAATAAGCATCGAGTATACATTTGACAATAAAAGAAGTACTTTAGGAAGTTTTATCGGAACATCCTATGACTCTTCAAGAAAATTCGCAACTCGATTGTGCAGTGATAGGATGGAAATTTGCAGTGGTAAAAAGATGTGAATATACAATGATCAAGCTATTTAATGGAAGAGATTTTATGGCTTGAAAACAATACCTTTCAATTGCAGTCGATTCATTCCTTTTGAAACAACATGGCTCAATAAGATATGAAACTACAAAACCTCTTGTCACCAGTTTTTGATGGCGACATAGAAATGGCTTCAACTCAAATGTCTTTTCTGACAATTTTGTGGAGCTAAAATAGCGTTTGCCAGTTTTATAGCAAATTGAAGGGCGTTGTAATAAACAAAAGTTTCTTGGGGGCTCCATCCTCAAGCCCCCTTAATTCCCCTTCCTCTATCCTATTGTAAAATTTGTGGTACACCCTTCCCAAGGGCATCGCTTCGTAACAGCGTTGTTTGAATCACATGAAGTCGAATCGATCGAGAAGCTGCATTATAGACAAAAGTGTTACTTTATGAAAAAGTGTCCAAGAAGAAAAAGTGTATCAGGTTTTTATTAAAGCAGAAGTAATAGAATACCACTGTAAAGAAAAGGCAAGATATGCGAAGAAAATTTTACAAGGTGCGAGTAAGGTTCACATTTGGAAATTTTCCGAGATATGAGATGGAGAGATTACATAGCTGCGTAGGAGCGAGTGAGTGCAAGTTTCCAACCTGGGTCAGCGAAGGTTGATATGGGAAAAACTTGAAATTGGTTGGGCAAAGGTGACTTAAATATTCAAAATGAGGCACTATTGTGTGCTGCACAGAAACATGCGATGAGAGTAGAAACAACCCCCTTTGTTGAATGTGCGGTAAGAGAGGAGAAACTATGCACCATATTGGTAGTGAAATGCGAGAAATTAGCCCAGAAAGAGTACAAGAGACACCGTGAAAATGTAGCAAAGAAAGTGCAGTGGGAACTCTGTAAGGAAAGTATATTAGAACACAAGGAAAGATGGTATGAACATGAAATAGAGAGTGCAATAGAGAATGAAGATGCAAAAATTGATGTGGAATGTTGAAGCAAGGAGATCAGACATTGGTATAATGGATAAAAAGAAAACAGCTGGATGAATGCAAGCATTGGTGTGTCTGGTGATGGAAAAGTACATGAACAGGAATTATAAAAGATTGAGAAACACCAAAAATTGAGGAAGGAAATCAGCAAAATGTACAAGTTGTTCCTGTAGCGATAGGAGCCTCTGAAAGTGTGACTAAGGGTTCTGATAAATGGGTAGAAAAGCTGGGAATACCAGGCGATGTTGGAGTTATGCTAAAGACTGCCTCATGCTAGCACATTTCTTCAAAATGTCTCATTTCAGCCAACAACAATACAAATGTCGTAGCGAGCTTCTGACTGGCTCTCAAAGATACACATTACGGATAAGATATTACTTACTTATTAGCAACGAACTAACGACATTTCTTCAAAGTGACATGAGTTTTTTCGAGTCACAAATTAAGTTTCTAGCGGATACTACGTAGTGTGATAAAATTTTTCAAACAAATCTGGATCTGGAAATGAGGTAGAAGCAATAGGAGACAGGTGGATGGCACATTTTGTGCGTACTCCATCATGCGTCCAATGGTACGCCACATAGAAACGCACAGCAGTGAGGAACTATTTGGTGAAAATTACATGACATTTTAAAATACTACAGAAAAATAAACTACATGGTTGGCTAAAGGAGGCTTTATTTGCTATAGATCGCTTTCCAAAAGCAAGTAACATACTTTAAATTGCTAGAAAATTGGAAAAGTTTTCGATATTTGCCATAATTTTGTCGCATGCGGAAGGGTATTCCCACTGTGGCCCGCAAGATGGCCTGCTATGCAATATGGCATACTAGTATGGTTAGGAACGGTAAGAATTCTAGGAAAGGTGATATAGATGTAGGAGATACGTGTCTAATTAGTCCTTGTTCATTTGATATGACCCTCTTACTCTCTTTACGGACTTCGCTATATTACTACATTGCAATACTAGAAATGACAACGATCTGCATATTCCAAAAGTAACACTTGGATTTTCCAAGAAAGGATTTCAATATGCTGGTATTAAGACCTGGAATGCTATACAAATTAAAATAAGAGAACTATGTCCATTAAGTCTATTTAAAGACAATCTAAAATGGCATTAGTTGAGTAATAAAAACTAGTTAATTGTATGTATTTAAGTTGCTATATGTAAGTATTGCTGAAGAAATATCCCTACAAACGAATTATTATTATATTAACCGCCTGACTGGTGTAGAGACGGCAATAGCAACTGCTAGACCTGACAGGATGAAAGATCTACTAGGACAAGAGAGCTTTTCTTCGTTTCCCGTTTATAGCATAGAAGAGTTTCTTTGTAGAATCACTACTCAGTTGTCTAGTGGAAGAAGGAAAAGATCTACGCTGTCTATAAAAGAACAATGTTTGCAAGTTCAACCAATCTGCAAGAATGCTCTTTTACAACAACGAAAGAAAATCTAAGACAGGGGCCACAAACTCTATGCCCGCAGGCGCTCGGTCGCCCGTGAGCTTCATTTCAGCCGCCCGCAGAGGATGCAATAGGTCTCCCTAGAAGTTCTGTAAAACATACTGCTTTAGAAAAAGCTGTATTATGACAGTATTTGTGCACATTTACAAACAACATGGAAAAGTCGGCGTAGCTTTTGCTTTTTTCATTCTAAATCTTCAAAAGTATATGAAACCAGGTTGATGGATAAGTTTCTCCTTCTCAGCATGAAGACCAATAAAGCAAGTGCACTCAATTCTACAGAAAGGCGTTTTCCAACGTTTTGAAGGGCGTTGCCTCAAAGAATGTTTCGGCGGGCAAATCCACAGACTCCCATTTTTCGAAGCACTTACTTGTGGAAAGACTAATTCGGTACATTTGCCAGTGCTTAGGGCATCAAGACTCATACAGATCATCAAGAGGCATACAGATCATCAAGAGGAATATAGATCAATCCAGGCTGTGAATGAAATGTGATCCTTACATGGATTTGGGCATAAATTCCCAATAGTTATTTCTGTTGATCCGGTTCAAGGTCTATTAGTAAAGTCCATTAATACAATTATTACACTGTGCAGATAACAAATTTGTAAATGGATTAATAGATACATCCCAATGAATCAGTACAAATATAGGACACTTACAATGATGTAGGCAACATGGAGAGATGGGGCCTAGAAGAAAGCGATTTAATTGCAAGTTGTTCTCATACTTCATCTAATTCTGAGTATGTTCTTCCAAAATATGCACATAAGCGCACACATACCAAACGAAACCTGCTGGTGTTATCAAACGGAGATCAAAACGTGATTACACTCAAGAGAATTTATCAATGAATGGCTACAGTTTTCTCATAGAAATATCACACACTGGCAAATGAACAGTAGGGTGGTATGGAAAACGAGTAACTTGATGAGGTTAAAACAATTAAGTCTCTCTCACTCATCAATGTAAAAGCAGCCCATCTGATTAGTTGCTTTGCCTCAAGTCTTTTCCACCACTAGCTAAGACAAAAAACTAAAACGCTGAACGTCCACCTAAACTACCAAGCTAAGATTCTCCATTTCTGCAAAGAGTTCCACGCAAATTCACTTCAACTCAAATTGCACACAAAATAAATATTATTTACACTGTTACTAAAAAACAAACAAAATTGTGCAATAATTGATGTGATATGACGAAGACCGTACTGTAACACCAGTTTCTCTCGTTCTTTGTGGCGTATGAATTCATACGTTACAGATGAATAGAAAAATTTTTGCTCCATAAGAGCATTTCACTGTATTCATTCCTTTAACTTCATACCTACCAAAATTTTGTCATCCACTTTCATTTGCTGAGATGTTCATAAAATATTGCAGAAGTTTATTACTTTCATGATCAATCACTTCAAATCAATTTGCTATACCAGACAAAACTTAGGAAGGCAATAACAAATACACAAATATAGTAAATCCTTTGGCTTCTTATTTTAATAAAGGGCTTTATATTTTTTTCTAAAGCTGCATCATTAATGATGAAAAATCTACTGCACTTATATACAGAACATGATGAATTTTTATGTACTCTCAAGTACCAAATAAGCGGGGGGGGTCCTAATAAACAGGGATAGGAAAAAATTCCGAAAT
>WIPJ01002351.1:204013-234444 GCA_018155075.1 Cassiopea andromeda | reverse complement strand
ACACACACACACACACACACACACACACACACACACCACTTTGTCTGTGATTGCATTGCTACGATAATTTCTTACATACATAACCATGGATCAGAAAAAGAAACAATGGAAATGAAGTGTAACATGCAATAAAATAAGTTGCATTCTACACTCCTATGACAAAAGTATTCAAACAGAGGCCTTATGTTGTGACAAACAAATTCTCGCTTGTTTAAAGTGATTGAAAATTAAACAGTTATACTTTGAGAAAGACCCCACCATTCTTCTTTTAATTCTAGTACTTTTTGAAGCACAATGTAATTATCAGAAGTTTTGAATTTTTGAGCAAATTGCCCAATGGCTCAGGGCCTTTTTTAACACACAAACTTGGGGGAAATGCCCCCTAGTTCTCAACATTGCTCCCCCTAGTCAATGGAGCTTTGCCCCCAGAAATTATCCTTTTTTCCAAAAATCCTATATTAGAACTGAAGAAATCACCTTTGAATAAATAAACCATGGCTCAAATTGTGACTGTAAGTGGTAAATATGAAATATGGGAATGCCTCCTCAGCCAACTTCATGGATGCCTCTTGTAAAAAACAGATGCAGCAGAATTTCAAGTCCTTACTGCTAAAAGCTATTGGGAGATGCATTTAAGTCAAAGTATAAAGTACTGAATAAAAAATTTTCCTGGGGGCGTTGCCCCCAGTCCCCCATTCTTTCCCATATGGAAGCAACCAGAGGCAATAAACTACCTACTACTAGTGCTGATAAATGATCTTCATTAAGGCTTTTGTTCAAACATATTTGCTTTTATGACACATTTGAATTCCCAATTAGAAAATGAGGGATCATTTTAAGAGCATATTTGAAGGAATTTTTCACCAAAAAGTGTTCCCAGTCCTCAAACTTTTTCTTTGATTTTTTGAACTTGCATGCTCCCTTTCTAAGGATTTGTGCCCCTATTTAATGTTTCTTAAAAAAGCTATCCAATGGCTTCCAATGTTTTTTTAATGTTTAGTTGAATAACCATTACTGAAGCAAGCTGCATGGAAACATTTCATAATTTATAGGTATAATGTTTCCATGTCTGAAGGATCTTGAAATATTTGTCCAGCTGTTGAAAATTGCATCAATTAATTGTTCCTTGGTTTTTGGAGGATCTCAGTTGATCAAGCTTTTCACACGAAACCAACATTTTCAATATTATTAACGTCTTGATTTAGGGTAGGCTATGGCATGGTAAGTATTCCATTACAAGATAAAGGTGTTATTATTTTTGTTGTCTGGCATGGAACACTATTCCACAGACACAGAATTGGATAGTTGTCATTGTCATATGTTTTGCTGGCTACTTTATGTGATATTTCTACTGAAAAAGTATATATAATGGTATACACAGATTGAATCCTTGTAAAGCACACTCATTCTGATGCCATTAGAACCAGTGCATTCACATACCAAGTTGTCCAGCTGTCCACTTATTTCGTATTTCTGAATGGAACCATGCTTCTGCTATATTTTAATACTCTATGAGTTGTAGATTTGATACAACCAACTTTTTTCAATTTCTGAGTATGAATGTCTTGCTTCTTGTACAAAATTATGGCATATGTCTCCATTTTGCTTAACTTTCTAGCTCCCACCATAGTTTTTTAAGCCTTTATTTTCCAACAATTTTTCTGAATAATTCTGCAAATTTATTTAAATCCTTCAAAGTTATTCATCTTTAGATACACCAAAGAGTTGTTCCAAGTCTACTAAAGTCAAATTATTATCAGTGTTCCAGCTGCCAGAAATATCCTACACAAGCATGGATTTCCACATATGTAGTGCCTCTATTCTAGTAATGCAAACCACATTTAAACATAAAATGATGCTTTTCTCACCCATCCAACCTTTAGGATGACAGTTGCTCACAACACTTTGTCAAAAGTTCACCCTTTTTGGAATAGTCTTTATCTTAAAAACCACCATGGAATTAAGCTTAAAACCATCTGACTTACAGGATATAACCATGCATTGAGTCTTCTATTCTTTGGTCAACAATCCATTCTTAAATTTCCTTCCCCATATCTGGGGTGAATAGCTTGTCTCCCTCATTGTACTTTCTTTCTAGTTTCTATTTATATCTTTCAGGATGAATTTATGTTTTCATCAGTCTCTAATGTTTGTCTGTGGTAAAGTAAATTCTCAGCTAGCTGCTTGATTTCCATGAATTTCAGTACAATCAACAACTTTGAGCTTAAATGAAGTACCATTCACAAAACTTTGTAGAGGACAATGAATTGAAAGTTGATAACTCAGGGCTTGGTAATTGTTTTGTAATTGTGGCCAGCAACATCTTTGACTAATGAATCATTGTACAAATAATATACTAATATATCTAAGAGTGTCACCCATAATTGTTTACAACAGTCACCCAAACTCTGAGTTCTCTTTAGGTAGATATAGTAATCAAATGAAAATTTACTTTATTGAACCTTTAATAGGATATATTTCTATAAAGAAACAAGTACCTGAAAGCTTATCTTCAAATTTTATATAACATTTTCCAGATAATGTAACAATTCTAAGGCGTCCAATCCAATCTGGTTGGTCAAGTTTCCAATCTGCTGCCCTATACGTTGAGAATTTTCTTTCATTAATTTTGAAATTATTAAAATAGAGAAATATGCAATCAGCAAGCTTCATAGCATCAAGTATACCAAATTGAAATAAACTGATAAATTTCATACCTTGGCATAATAAGAAAAGAAAAAATAGATGCAAAAAGGAAATAAATCAAGAATTGCATACTCAGCACTACTTTTACACTGTTCTAACTTTTAGTTGTCAGTCATGGGTAATAAGAAGAGTTGTTGGACACTACAGAGGACACCCAAATGTAGCTTATGTAAAGAATACAGAAAAGTTCTTGGATACCAAATAGATTAATGGTCACCAGCATGCTTTGCAGTTCAAACAAATTATTGTGTCATTAGAGTATACTAATTTTTGGAGACCTCAGCAGTTCTTCAACTGGACACTGAAAAATGGCATCTTTACTTACAGAAATAATGTTCTTTGTAATTTTAGCATCATAGAAACATTTTACTAGCTCATTAATATCAAAGGCAATGTGTCCAAATATAGGGAATAACTTTGCAAGTCTCTCTTGAAATAAACCTTCCCACTGAATAATGTAAATAACTGAATTACTGCCCAGGATTGAATAGCTGCCCCTGCCCACAAAAGCACTCCATGGTGAGAGAAAAAGCTTAAAAACAAGTCCATCTGCTGAATAAGTGCCCTCTCCGAAGGAAAGAGGCTGCATTTGAACTGACAATGAGCACATACTATGGCCTAATTGGGCTTTTGCATAAATAACTAAACATTCTACTGTGTCCATGCAACTTTACTACTTGCTATGCAGATTGTTGGAAGGGCTACTTTACAACTTTGGAAACATCAAGGTTCAAACCACAGTGAAAATGCATATTTTGTTTTATGTGACAAATGAGGGTCTGTCACTTTTTGACAATTGCAACAATTGCAACTACATGCTTGCTGTAACTTGAGTTAATTTGAAAAGAACAGAATTGTTGAAAACTTCTGTTGCTATCTGTAGAGGACAGAATGCAATAAGTGCACCAGCCTAACAGCCACCCCTCATCAAATAACCGCACCGGGTTGTAATGGAAATTTTTAAGAAGCACCCAGGGCAATTACCCACTTTTAAAATGATAATAACTTGATGAAACTATGTTTACCAGTAAAGTTTTGATCAAACTAGCAAGAAAACAGAACGAGCATCCATTACATGCTTTACAAAACCTGAGCATCCATTTTCTTGCAGCACAATTGCCTAATCTGGCTTGCTACTGTCATTGGAAGTCTTTAACCATTTAAGGCTGGATTTGGCAAAAAGTTCAGAAACATCAAGGCTGAAGGCAGAACGTTTGCTTCTTATAAAAAAATGCGTATTCTATTATGGATGGTAAGTTCCAGGCAAAACACAAAAAGAAATTAAGTCTCTATGGGAGAAACTGGGTGATTTACAGAAAAGATATTTACCATGCATTAGCAAAAGCTATTGAGAAAATCAATAAGGTTTCAGTTAGATTGGAAGAATGCAATCTAATTAGGGACTTGTAGAAATATTGAATAAGTACAACTCTCACTAAATACAATATCCTTAAAGCAACAAAATTTTACATGATATGGAAAATCTAAATACGTCTTAACTATTTAAACCTTAGGACTTAGAATTCTGCAAAAAGAAAAAGAAATATTTAATTAATAGGGTACTGAAAATTCAACTCTACTATTTACAAAAGGAGTCAGTTGAGCATATACATATGTGACCTATAATTCTGCTATAACCATTTCTCAACAAAATATATCACAAGTTGCTTTGACTGACAACAAAGTAAGAAACAAAAAGTTCTCAAGCTATTCAAATAATACTCAATCAAAACACATATTCAAAAATAACAAATGGTGGAGGACTATGAATAAGGATGTCTTGGGTGGATTTTTTCCAAAGATAAAGATCTCTTCAGGACTCAAGAACAGAAGCAAGAAATGAAAGGAATCATCACATTAGTACCGCATGATTTGAATGGTACACAAATACATGCATTGCTGGATAAAAATCAAGGATATATTTATTTACAAAAGAAATATTTGTGCCCAAAACAACCAATATGCTCTTAGAAATGAACACCCTACTAAGCTTCTAAGACCCCCAAACTACCACTATTCAAGCCCATAGCCAGGTTAGTGTTTCAGGGGTGGCAAAATAATCCTGCAGGAAACATATGGTACAAAATCTGAGACCTTATCTCATACTTTATGCTATCACAATCAAATAGGCAATATGTGTGTAGGAAAAGATTGAACATTCTAGTATGCCACAAAGACCAAGGCACTGTGTGCCCATAGTGGGAATTTATTATTTTTGAAGTATCTCCACTCTCTCCAAATCTATTAATATCTGCATGCTCTATTAATTTGGGGTTACATTGCAAAAAACTGCAGGTCAAAACAATGTATGGCTGAATTTCTACAGGGCATTAAATTTTGCTTAAATTATCAATGCATAAATTTGCAGATAAATTTTTCAAAATGCTGAGAAATATAGCTCATCCATTAACTGGTATGAATTTGACTTGTAAGAGGTTTTAACTTACATCTTCCACCTAAAATGTACCATTTTAATTGTCTTTCCAGATTTGATAAGATCTAAGCAGAAATTGTAAATAAAAATCCAAAAAATTTTGATTTTCACAGGTACACATAAAATTTTAAGTCTATGTCATTTTTTGCTGGAACCATCAAACTTCTACCAATTTTCGAAAATTCAGCAAATTTCCCAAAAATGATGGCTAGCATAATCTGAAAATGTTGGTGTTCAGGAAACAAACCAAAAAAGAATAAGTTAAAAGGCATTAAAAGCTGATTCAGGAAGCACATGGAAAGTTTCACTGTTTTTGTTAAGAAAAATGGTAATCTTGATGAAAAGTCTCTGAAAACCTCTCTTCAGTTGATTATGAGCACTATCAGCAAGGTTTGACAAGGTTCTCATGGCAATGTCCTTGTTTTTCATGATTGGTGTAAGCAACTTTCCTGCTAAAATTTTGTTCCATGCCTCTTGACATGATGCATAGCTATTGTTGATATCACCAATAGCTATGCGTCATGTCAAGAGGCATGAAACAATGATCCAGGATTAATTGCAACTGGACTAAATATCTAGTAAATCCAGTTGCAATTAATCCTGGATCATTGGAAGCAGCTCGAGTTGCAATCTTCTCTGTACTGAAGGAACAGTTATGTGCAATGTCTACTGAACAAGATTTGATTAACTTATTGATAATTAAGGAATCTTATGCCTTTTCTGTATAGATTTGTCTTTTAAGCCGAATAATGATTTTAACAATATTTACTGGAAACCCAGACAGAGTATATTCAACTTACTTTTTGAAATGTGCAAAAGTGAAATCTAAATTGTTAACAAATTATTATTCTGCTTGTTAGCCAAAATACCATTGCTGTGTTGGGATGATTGACTTTTAATCTATGGCACAAAACTGCCATTTGCATTCGAAAATTTCTTTTTCATCATGTAGATAACCCATTCCACTTCTGACATGCACTCAACCAGCCTAGTGTGACTGTTTTAAGCTGAGTTATGGTCGAGAAAGTATATTTGAGGGAAATTTCCAAATATAGAAATTAGGCCCCAGATCCCCAAAATATTGAAATTTTTGAAAATATTTTCTTTTATCATGTAGATAATTAAATTTTGCTTCCAATGAGCACTCAACCAGCCTTACATGATTATTTTGAGCTGAGTTCCAAGCAAAAAGGTGTATTTTTAGGGAAATGTCCAAATATAAAAATTGGGCCCAGATCCAGAAAATATTGAAAGTTTTGAAAATGTTTCTTCTGTTGAGTAGATAATTAAATACTGCTTCCAACAAGCTCTCAACCAGCCTCAGGTGATTAGTACATGACAAGTTATTGAATTTATTCCCAAATTTTGACATCTGGGCACAATGTGCAAGGCTGAGCTCAACCAAAATTTCAGGAGATATCTCTTTAGCTACAAAGATTAGGCAAAAATAAAAAATTCCCAGGGGTGGCAAAATGCTGGAATCCTGTTTCCCATGGGAGGCATTTGCTACCCCATGGCTATGGGCCTGTCATCATTGGGGAAAAAAGCATTTCTTTTCTAGGGGGAAAATTGTGGTAATCTCTGAACTTGAATCAATTTAAAACTCACATAAAAAACTGGCAAGCAGAAGAATGTAGCTTTCATTTATGTAAGTGCTACGTGGCTCTGGTTGTATTTATATTTAATTGAAAAATAAGAACATTATGCTTATAATTTTAATGGAAAACACAATTTCAATTGTATTTTTTGTAGGCCAATTTTGCATTTTTGTACACTATTTTGTATTTAAATAGTATTTAATTGTAGATTTTACTACGTTACCTATCTGTAAAGTAGGATGTAATTAACTAAGTAGCTGCTCATTTAGCCTTCTGTAAACAAATTGATTATTACTATAATAATTTAACTATATTATCATTACTATACTCAATATCGCTAGCAATTGATGTGTGGAAATTACTACTGTGAAAGCAAAATAACTTTAGCTCAATATCTGAAAAAACGATTTCACATGCACTTGCCACAAGAAGATGCCTTCTTTTAGGCATGATTGATGAATCAATTTACAGATCGCACTACCTAGACATGCAATTACGCTATCTCCTTTCAAATTAGGCCAAGCAGTTATACGATCATAAAGAGTGTGCAGAAACTGGACATCACAAAACCATGTAAATAAACAGGTATCTATACTTGCCTATATCCCCGACTAGTGGCCCTTGGCGGGATTCGATAAACGAAACATTCTGGTTTAACGCACAGCACTCTCTCGTAGTCGTCCTCCATCGCCGCTGTTGCGTCCAACTGGATTGAATTGAATTCTTGCCCAAACCTTTAAGCAATCGACAAATTATTTAAATTTGAATTTACCCTCGTCGTAAACCCAAAGGAATTGAAGCTTGGGCCAATCTATTGGCGACTCCAATCACCGCATGAAGTACCTGCAAACAGAATAACATCCGGGTTGTCTATTGTTCATAAACAACCCGGAAAGTTCCTTTGGATGGCAGGTAAACTGCGAACAGAAATGTCTAACTACCATGCGAACCAGCTTCATCCCCACATGCAACCGAAAGGTAAATACGAGAGTCATTTTTGTAGTCGTTATCAGGAATAAAAAAATGGTAAAGGATGCCAAAGTTAAAGCCTAAATTGAATTCATTATGTTTAACAAAGATTTAATGATTGTTCCTTATTTGGACATGTCGGCTGAAACTGGACAAAGTGGGCTTCATGATGAATAAACTAAGCTTGTATTTATGCATTTTTATGATATCCAATGCCATCCACCTATTATTTTTTGAAATGGCAGGGTACAAGAAAAAATTTGTCCTCAAAGCAACCCAGCAACGGCAACAGTTTCTGTTTGCTTTTCTGTACAGCTCCAGCATTTCCAACTGTTTATCACTGGAATTGGCTTGATTGAGCTTATTTAACATATTTACTTCTGTAAATTATGGGCGTGACAGCAGAAGCTACACCCTTTTACTATGTGGTATCATGAGCCTCCATTCCTAAAGTTTTTAGAAATCATCACTGACAGTAATTTTGAATTAATGGAAGGTTTTTACTGCCATGGGAAAGTGAACTTTCATTCCGTCAACATTTATGGCAAAGTCTATTTTGAAGTTGGAAAGAATGCGGCTAGAATATAGCTGGGCCCACCACCTTTATCGTACAATCACAGAATAAGAATTAGGCAGAAAGGCAACTCTCATGTTTTCAGGGAATGCTTTATGATTGCGCATGCGTCACTATGGGGAACATGCAAATGAGGCTAAGTAACCAAAAATATAGTTTTTACAGTATTACAGTATAGGAAGTTCGTCTCATATTGTCGGATATGTGCAGGTTTTTCAGTGATACTTTCAAAATAAAATTGAAACCAACGTCAACAACGCACTATTTACCAACAAAGTACAGCAGAGTTACAGTGGCGATTTTGGAGTTGGCTTTTCATCTTTGTCTTCTCGGCCTTGGGCCGATGATTACAAATCTTTTTTACTTAATTCGCTATCCCTTCAAATGATGAAATGACATTTGATTGGCCAAGATATTTGTATATCACTCACGTTTATGCTAAATTAAACTTCAAGTATTTTATTGAATTTCATTCGTTCACTAGCTGCAGGCTGTGAGTGCAAAGTTGTTGGCGACACTATTTGATTACAGAAATTCCACAGAACACAAGCAAACTTGTTGGATTTCTTCTGTTAATTTCTATGAAAATTCTGTAGCGATATGCAGCAAAATCAAGAAATGGAAATTGTTTGGTGCTTTTTGCAAAATGCTAGCTTGACTTTATCATACATTGTTAACCTTACCTTTGATGAGAATTCTGCTTAAGTTTGATTGGCAGCTAGCTGCGAGTTTAATATTAGTGAAGGTTAGAAATGCAGTTCAGTTGAATGCTAGTATGGAAGAGAAAAGTACAAGTGAGATGGGAATTTGAGTAAAAACTGTTGGAAACATTGGCTATCACAAAATTTTGAGACCTGAGCGTCCCATAGGCAAGATTTTTTTGCTGAAATATTGAGTCTCAAGCTACGGCAAAATTACTGAAAGACTGGCAGCTTAAAGAGTGCTAATGTTGCATGTAAGTTATGTTAGTAAAAGTCATATCTCACTTTGTAAGTTTAGTGAATTTATTTGCTGAGAATAATTACACAAATTGAAATGCATGAATTTTTCAAGTACTATTGATATCGTTGGTGTAGAACTTATCTTGCATTTGAAGGTGTGGTGTCATAAAGAGAAATAGAACCTCTGATAAGCTAATTCAAGCCACATCTACTTTATTCAAAGATACACATAATGCACAGGAAAGGTAATATAAAGGCATGACCATTTTAAATTCCTCATAATAGAAATCATAAAAATCTTGAATTTACTATGCTAGGTTATAATTTTACAAGATATACTGACTTTCATTAAAAGTCAATGCACATTAAAAACCATATTGAATTACAAGTTATGGTTAAGTTTGCACATGGAAAAGTAGTTTAAATACTACCAGAGAGCAAATTTGATCATCTAATTTCATTTAAAGAGAGGTAAAATTACTGAAAGCATTGCGCCTTATTGAGTGTTGATGTTGTATGTAAATATTTCTAGTAAAAATCATATCTCATTTTGTAAATTCATTGAATTTATGAGCTGAAAGTAATTGCTCAAATCAACATTAAATTTTTATAAGTAATATGGATATTGTTAGTGTAGAAAGTATTTTGCATTTGAAGGTGTGGTGTCAAAGAACCTGTGCGATAAGTTAGTTCAAAACACATCTAATTTATTCAAAGATACTCATCAAACACAGGAAAGCTAATTGGAGGAAAAATGAGCAGAAATTCACTCTCCAGGTTGAAGCTAAATACAATGATCTGACTATTTTAGAGATAAGGCTATATACAATGACATAATCATTTACGATATAATTTTAATTTAGAAAATTGTTTAGTTTTATGTATTATGTATCAAACTATTCGATTTTAATTAGTTAAATTAAGTTGTAAAAAATCGAATTAAAATAATAATACTTACACAAACACACACTGATAAAAACCTAAGAATCACAAACATCTTGAATTTACTATACAAGGTTGCGGTTTTACAAGATATATTGACTTTCATAAAAAGTCAAGACATCCACCATTAAAAAGAATGGTAGGAGATTTGATGGTTTCTAAGGCAAGTGTTTATTATAAATTTTTCCTTTTAAAATTCTTCATTTTCATTCCAAAACCCATCAAAACTGCAGTCTCAAGGCTTGTTTCTGTGCTTGCTTTGCATAAATCCTTGTATAATTTACAAAAAGTGTTAAAGTTTTGCAGTCTTGTGCACAAAAATGTACATTACTAGGTGAAATTTCACTAGAAACCAATATGTATTATGACTCTGGTAATGATTATATTGTTGGTTTAGGGGATTTTGACAACAAGCAAACATCTTGTCATGAAACCAATTCTATCTCCTCTGGCTTTGATGATTGGAAGGCTTATCAGCAAGTGGGAGCACCCAGTTGAATTCTACTTTGCCAATGATCTACCAGGAGTGGACACGCAATCAGTTGCTAAACTTCTTTAGCTACATCAGAAAGCTGGGTGGAAATTCTGGTAGCTCAACTTCAATTTCAGGTAATAGAAGCTGCTCTTCATCAGCCTCAAGTATAATGACTGGAAACGGCAAATTTATCAAGAACGAATTCTTGATAGACATTGAAAACCTAGAACATAAATTTTAATAATAAAGATGAATATTTCTTGTCAAGGGCTAGAAGAAACTCTTTTTAATGCATTTCATATCAATAGGGATTTGCTGAGGCTTCAAAAATTGAAACTAGAGTCATGGTCATGCAAGCAAAAAGTTGTTTGAAACTACGAGTGGGTGTTCTATATTGATTTCCTTTTTTACCACTTTCCCTTCCTTCACATCCAGATTGGATGCAAATATTATTAAATGTAGTGAATGGAGTAAGTAAACTTTTCCATTTGCCTCGCATCCAGCATTAAAAACAACAGCTCCCAAAGAATACGCGACTTTGGTAGAATACAAAACAATACCCCAGAAAATGATGGTTTCTATTCTAAAAAATAGAATAGACTTTGTCGAAATTAAAAAGAAATCGGAATGGGCTGGTTGAATAAAACTGAAAAAAGAGAAATGGGTGACCCTCACTGCTAGTACAAACTACCCTACATGCATCCTGTTAGGATGAGGTTAAATAAATACCAAACTAAAACCGAAATGGCATACATAATACAAAACAAGTATAGAAATTGAAGCAATCCTACCTCTTGTAGCTTTGTTCAGTGTACCCTAACTCGTCCTTCTAGCACTAAATGGAAAAATAGCTGCCCGACTGCAGTCGCCGCGTCTTGAAAATGAGGTTAAGTAGTGGCTACTATCTCCCCACGTCCTCGAGAAGAAAATTTCGCTTTTCCAAAACATCAAAGATGCCGACAAGAGTTGCCCTTCTGCCTAATTCTTATTATGTGGTACAATAGTGTTTTTCACTATTGTTACCTGAGTGTATCCCCGACTCTAGTCACCAGGCTCCTCCACTTTGAAAGTGGTTTCGACGCCCCTGCTTCAACTTGTAGCTACTTTGCATTAAAACCATGCAATAAATTGCAAAATTTTATCACTGCTGCCATTTTTATCATTCTTAGCATTGTTAATAGGCGGAAAAATCGCAAATCGTTCAATGAGCTGCTTCTTCGTGTGTAACAAATCATGACCTGCACTCTTGGCAAGAAAAAGTCTTAATCATAAGCATGTTATTTCGGCTTTAAGTGCCACTACTCCAAAAACGTATTACACATTATCTAGCAAAACCCTGGATCTCTCAAAAGCTACTGACTTTCCATCTAGGGGGATTCAGTTGGGGTGCGTGGGAGCCATTGCCTCCTCAAATGGTAGCATTTTCTGTAGTAAAGAATGTGTTAAGAAGCTCCTTGCAAGTTTCCACCCTGGTTTTGTGAAATGATTGAACTGATTCAGTGAATAAATTACGGTTTGAATGTATTGCACTAACCGGGCCACTCATATGCAGCACAATTCAGCGCATGAAGTATAAAAAATCATCACTGTCTTTGTAAGCAATTAATAACATCAGCAACCAAACTATAAAATTTCTAACTTTCTTCATTGTGAATACGCAAAATGTTTGATGTTCTCTTCCTAGACTAAATATTGTTCCTGGTGTATTTTGAAGAAAATTTTTGATTGGTAAATGCAGTGTCTTTGTTATTGTGCTGACAGGAGGCAGTGGGGAAACATCCTTCAATTCAGTAAACGATTTTGTCCAAGTAAGCTCTACTCTTGCTTTTTTAGTTCATGAAAGGTATCTTCTTTTCACGTTGAACTCTTTTACTGTAATATTGGTTCACTTTACTCTACTTTACCGGCATTTGATGTTATTTTAAGTTGTTACTTAGTTACAAGAGGCTAGAGAACTTTTCTGCTGTGTAACCTGCCAAATAGTTCAACAGCCTTCCGTTACACGAAATTATATTCCTTTTCTTCATTCCTCGCAGCCACTTCTAGCATTGTAATAATTTCTCTTTATTTCCATGCGCATTAATTCTCTTCATCATTGTGTACAAAACATTATTTTTCTTTACATAGTTCTCTCATCAATCTATGCTGCCCTGCCTTTTTTGAAAAAGTGTTTGCTCTAATTTTTCAATTTTCTTCTGATCTAATTTCTGATGTAAGGTAAACCAAATGACTCTTAACTGGTGCACTTTCTAAGTATGTGACACACCTTGACTGGTCATTGCACAATACTTAGAAATACTTAGAACTTAGTATAATAGAGACATTGTCATACTTCTGGATTAATTTTTTGTCTGTTCAACTCTGTTTTTGCTTTGTGAAGAAGTAAGACATCAACAAACAGTTTAATGTATTCCATTGATTTTCAGGTGAAGCAGAACCTTTGGCACTCTGGATAAATTAAAAAATAATTTTAGGCTCCAGTTAAGAAATTAAAGAACATCGAAGGTCAGCAAAAACTTGGTTGTTCTTAAAGAAACGAGCGTTGTTTGATAGAAAAATAGTGCATTCTAGCTTCAATAATCCAGTATTTAAAGGACAGTTTTCAACTGAAATTCTCTCAATATCAAAAAGGATATTGAATAGGAGCTAAATTAGGAAATATTTCTTGAGGAAGTACTTTCTAGTAAAAGTTTACTCTTATGTTTATCCTTCTAACAGAAGAATACGAGGCAACTAATGCTCACATTGAGATTCAATTTGCCAAAGCATTTAGGTGGTCTTGTTTTGAAAACAAATATCTTTATTTACATAGCAGAAAAGGATATGGCTTAAGCGTCTTCATTTCTGCTTATTTGTCTGAATGAGACTATGGATTGAAATAAAACGAAATGAGGGTTGCTGTATGCAACCAAAAGTGCATTAAATGTTTTCTTTCTTCCCGAATTGGAGATTGATATCCATATCTGTTAAAGAGCTTGATTAAAGGCATTTATGGCTTCGCAAAAATATTTGATACATGTAGTTGAATAGAGATTAAAGCTTTTGATGCTTTATTAAAGACGTATTTTTAATAGACTATGCGTTTCATCAAAGCAGAATTTATGCTTGACTGTGTTGCAGATTCTGCTTCTGGTTAAGTTAGATTGCATCTAACACTTCTGGAGAAGCATCCTTGAGTTAGAATATCCATTTATCCTTTTGAATGCCTTAGAGAATTACTCAAGAAATTTAAATCCATTTGAATCCTCCTAGTTGCATTTAGGCCATAATACATCATTCATCAGTGGTGTGTTCCACAAAAGAGAAAAATTGTTCATTACAAAAGTCTTAAAATGTCAACCTGATGTTCAAACAGCTTGCAGCCAAGAAACTAAAGAGAGAAACACAGCGTGGCAAGAAATTTCATCAGAATTCTAAAAGCCACGAGTGAAAGAGATTATCATCTGGACTGCTACTACTTTATGAAAAAGATACAAGGATAAAATTTGGCCTAATCTTGGCAAACCTTAAAATTATTTTTAGGATTATGTACTTAGTCAGTGCACGCTTAGTGTTAAGGCGATCAGCCAGTTGTGGTTACATATCTGAGATATGGGAGGAACAATTCGTCTTCTAGCTGAATTGATTGACATACAAAATGTATAGGAGGATCTGTTTACACAAACTTATTAGTAGAAATCATTTTGGTGTAATAATAAAACCACTTTTAATAAATGTTGTAAAAATATATTAATATTTATATTGGCTTGCTTTTAGAAAAACACAAAGATAAATTCGATTTGCATTAAGTTATTATGCAAGCTTACACTCTGGTTATTCCCTGAGTAGATTATGCTAACAGAACGCCCAAAGACTTTTCATAGATTTGTTTTCTTGATAATGTTAATTCTCTCTACACATTCTGTCCGACATTGGATGGCCAAAACCCACCCAGCGTAACATCTTTTTGCATGAAAAAATGCAATATTCCATTTAAGCTAGGGTAAAATAAAAGAACTGTCAACATATAATGGCCAATGTTTTGATGCCAATAGCAAAGCATGCCTATAGTGAAATTATGCAAAATTCACTTGATGAGATTTGCAAGGAGTTGCTCATCAATCCCAACTCCCAGGAGTTTGCATCACAGATATCACAATGAAAAATCAATCAGATGTCCACAAACGTCCACAGCTCTGAACAAAGGCATAATGTTATCAAAAAAAGTTATATTTATAGACAACTATTTTGATACATTTCCTTCATTTTCTATTACAAAGCAAAAGAGGAAAACTACCATCTAGACACCGATTTTTTTCTCCGTAAAAATGGTGCTTGCAAGCAACTTACCTTTAGTAGTTACCATGCTCACAGATAATGGAAAAAATTATAATCAATAAGAACATACAGTTTTGCTGTTGTGCAATAGGTCCGTTATCCATATGGTAAAGTGAAATAAGAAGGAATACGAGCAGTTCAAATAAAGAAGCATACACATTATACAGTTCTTAGCAAACCATGCAGATTTTCTCTCTGTGTCAATTTATCCAATAAACAATAAGTTGATAATGAGATATAAATCTGTAGTTATGAATGAGTAGCATTAATAAAGTAGCATTGCTATATGAAGAGTGATCGAAATAAAATTCCCATGTCTTGAAAAACTTCCCTGGAGCGTATCAAAGTCTCAAAAATGACTCTTAGAAGATTTTCCATACTTCTCTAATGCTTCTCACACTGGGGCTTCTTGCAAGTGAAGCACAACATTTAATTTATGTTTCCGAACTCCTTCTAGCGATTCCACTGAATCTTTCAACCTACGTATTATTAGAAAAGGTGCCTGCAAGTCAAAGATTTTGATGTTGGGTCCTTTTTATCCACAATGGAAATCAAACTTTCACTTATGCTTACTTCATGGTTCAAGAACACTTTGCAATATAAATGTCTCAATAAGTGGTGAGATTACTTAGCTTTCTCATTGAACACTCTTTTCTATCAAACATAATTGTGTCTTTTTAAATCCGAAAGTGAATCAAATAGCACATTTGAATATTACCACATTGTCTAGTTCTTTTCATTATTTGCAGAGTAAAGCTTCAGAGGAAGATAGTTGAAAGTATTTTAACTGCAAACTAGAATACTGGAAAGACAAAATTACGAAGACTCCATTCTGCCTGTTTCTTTCATGACGTGAGTTGGATAGAACAATGCACGACTGGATGCCATAAATATTTATGCAAAAGCTGAGGAAAACAATCTTTCAAAGTTCATGCAGTTCACACCATTGTGCTTCGCCGTAAGAAAAACTGCGATTTCAAAAGTGAAGAAATTAATTTTGAACAGTAATAAGTGGAGAAGAACGTCTGCATCCAGAATACCTTTGTTGACATGGTGTAGACAGCTGACCGGGCCTTTTGTTTAATATGTTAAACTGAAGACGGTGGATCAGCTTTAAAAAATTTCCATCGTAACCAACACAGAAACGATTTGTATTTGATTCTCTACATCATGGGAACTCAATATGCGGTTAGAAATTTGAAGCACGGCTGGAATCGTCATAAAGAAAAGCTTTTTTGCATCTTAGCAACCTCCCTTCTTATACACAAATCGTCTTCATTTTTCTTTCTTTGTTGCTCTTCAGCCGTCTACAAATTCCAATGTCAGATGCTATAATCTTGATATGCGATTGATTTGAGCGAATGAGAAAATAATTTTCAAAAAGGAGGCAGCCTCTCGTCACTAGAAATTAAATTATGCTTTACTACTCAAATCTGTCCGTACATCATCCGGCGTACGAAACTTATTTTGCTAGATAGAATCTTACTCATACTAGAGTCAATTCCGTTAGATTTCTCGAGAAGGTTAGATGTATAACTTGATAGACCCATTGTCAAAACTCTCATTTACAAACGAAGACCATTATTAGGCCATACCATTTAATTGCGTTAATGCTAATAGCATAATTCTGCATTCGAATCAACAAAGAACTTTATTCTCTCAATGCACCCTCTAAATTCTATGAAACATGATTTCGGAGTAAAGAATGTTGTCTCTCTGACGTATGAGATATGACGTTTGAATAAAACAACGGATTGTATACAAAATATTGATAGTACTTCTTATCTATTATTCCTTTAAATACGCTCAGATTGTCGGCCATTTATCAGGCCTAGTATTATGTCATTTATTGGTCATACTTGTTTTATTCACAGAAAGTTATGTAAGCAATAGCGTTTGGCAATTAAAGGAAATATGTTTCCTGCAGAAACTGCAGAGCTTGCTCCACATATACTATTTTTCTTAATGTGCAATTACCCTTTAACTACTTAAATATTAAATATAGTGTTTATGCTTACAAGTGGACAATTCTCAAAGATAGGGAAGCTCTGCCGCGAATGGGGAACTACCTCTCAGTCAGAGATGTAGCGGAAAAAGATTAACAATAGGGGCTGGAAACATAACTTTGGAGACCACACTCTTTTAGAATTGTGCAAAATGCAACTGCAATTTATTCCTTCATATTCTACTTGTAAATCTTGAGGAAAATAGAGAATTTTAAAGAACTCCATAGCCTAAATTTTAATAGGGGGTTGATTTTACAAAGGGGTTGCGCCCCCATGAGTCCCTAGGACTACATCCCCGAGCTCAGTGGAGATTATTTAGATACTGATTTCCTTCAACTTAGATTTTGGTTCAATGTGAAACCAGGGGTGTTGCAGGCAGGCGGTGGGCCCCATTTTGATCTCATATGATATTAAAAAGCTTCTAACTTTATGAACGCAGAATTCACCCTCCATGTTTTGTCAACAAGCAAGTTGCTTAAAGTTACGATGAAATTGTCTGCATGTTGCTTACTAAATTTTATTGATTAGCTTTATCTCATTCTGATTTACTGTTTCACTGGCTAGACCAGTGAGAAAGGCATCGGATCGTCAAAGTTATCAGATTTGACCAGTCCTATAGTTGGAGCCATGATGTACCTGTGTGGAAAAACACTGCTGCATTCCGAATGCGGATTAATTTTTAATGATATGAAGGGGAGATTTCGGTATACGACAAAAGTTTCCGACAGGCAATAAGCTAAGGAACTTCCATCACAGCACAATATCAAAAATTGTGCCATGCGCATTAAGAAGATGTTACCTCGTTTTCTCTTGTAATTTTTAAGTGGGAACGAGGCACAGGGTGCTTATGCTTATACACATAGATATTCATATATCCATGTTAGCATGCCAGTTCTGGCTTTGATTGATCCAAGGACGGCTGTTCATTTTTTCCTCAAGGAACATGGAGACAGAGTCTAGGAAGCTCCAAAAGCTGACGATCATGCTTGGTTTCAAAAAGTAACTGGGAGCTTAAGGGGGCCCTAGATAGTAATATATTGAAATTTTTGCTAAAAAGTATCAAAAATGTCTTTTTTATTTTCTAACGTGAAATCATATAAAGAATCTGAATCTGCAGGGCTTTTTAACTTATCTTTTCAACTTTCTATGGAAAACAGGTAAAACCTAGGGCTGGGTGTCCAATTTTTGCTTAGCAACCGTTGGTAAGGTTGGTATCCTCATCCAAAATTGCCTGAAATCCCTTTTTGGTACTTCTAACTATGAGCTTCCTGTAGTGAGTTACTCAATAATGCAGTTGAGCTTAAACTTCTGATGGCTTAAACCCATTTTTGAAAGGCTAAGCCATCAGAATTTACTTGAAAGATGTTAACTTGGCCAGCACAAAATTCAAATGAACTCAATAATACAATCTGGATGAGATGCACAAAAAACTTTTTGTGGACAATCACTCTTACTGTCTCAGAAGCTTTATTTGTTTTTAACAATAGTGCAGGGTCAAAGGTTAGAATACTGAAAAAGTCTGGTATCAAGAATGCTAGCAAGCAATAATTCCCTTGATGCATGTAAAAGAACACAAATTGCGAATTGGATCAGCATCAAGAAAGATAAGTAATAAGTACAAAGCCCTGCACTGGAAAAGAGCAAAGAATTATGCCAAGCAACAAGAGGAAGCTAAAGAACATTACAAAGCAGGTGGATTTGATCACAATGGAGAAAGAACTGATCTGGCAGAGAAAAGCAACAAACCACTAAAGAGAAAAATTCCAGAGTCCATAGAAAACATGGAGGCCAAGAAATTTAGGAATGGCTCAGTCGCAGACAGCATTGAAGTGACGTTTTGCCCTTCGTCAATTGAAGTTAATGAGCCTTGGAATGGCAACTAACTAACCAAAATGTAGGAAAATCCTTGGAGCAAGTCATTAACTACAGTATTGTCTTTGCTTGCAAAAGTGATTATGCAAACATGCAATAAGCAATTGTAAAACTTTAGTTGGCGTTTTCTCAAAACATGATTTTTTGGCTGATGCAATTTTGGGAGAGAAATTGCGTAGGAAGTATATTCACATGTGACTTGAAAATTGGTGAGCGTTTTTTGGTGCATGTTTTGCGTTTCTGATTGGATTTTTGTAAATTCTACCAAATGGCAGCTGTTTCCATGGAAACAACATATTTTGCTATTCCTATATTCCAACTTGATTTAGCTGGATTTTCAATAGAGATCATAGACTATATTGCTCTGATTGTCCACAATAAATTCATTGATTTATTTGTAATGGTTTTAAAGCTACTGATCTCCCAAAATGTAGATTGCAGCCATCGTTTTCTTGCATAAATTTGCATAAGTACATGTTTTTGAAGTTTTTGATACAAAGTTTGTTTATAGCTGCTTCATGCAACATTATATTTGCTTTTGGTGAAAACTATGTTAATTTATCCATTTTAACCTGCAATTTTGTATTTTTGTCACGTACTATCTAGGGCCACCTTAACTGATGAAACGGAGAATTATAAGGAAAAGAGCTTACTAAGACATTTTGGAGCTACAAACTAGATACTGTAATTTGCTATTTTGCTACTAACTTGATGTTCAATGCAGCATTATTATTCATCACTGCACAAATTCCAAATCATTGCTGCACATTTTTGTTTCAGAGTATTTGTATAGCAGATAAATTTGCTGCATCGATGGTCTCTTATGGTGGAAAAATGAGTCCAAATAATGAACACTTTTGATATGATGGAAGAAAATAATCATTTGGCACAGCATCCAGAATTCTGGCAATGAACAGAAATTCAAATTCATGACAATGAACAAAAGAAGATAATTTCAAAGTCAAGAAAGTGGATGCAATTGCCAAATAAGTAACTATAAGGAGGCGCATAAATTTAAAAATAACTGCAATCTGACGTTTGGAGCCTCATTCAAAATTCATTGTGTGAAATCAAAATACTGAATCATTATTCTTAAAGAGACAGACTGGATTATTTTCCTTCAACTAAGATGTCTAATTGATCTCATTCTATATATAGAGTAGTTTATTCAAATCAACAAACGAATGGGAAGCGGATGAAGATAATTACAAATGCAAAGTGCTGACGCCGTAAGCATCAAAAAGAACCAATCGTTTAAGCCCCATATCTACTTAATGTTAATCCTCCCGAAATTAATAGAATTTTTATCAACCAATTATTGAAAAAGTTTGCTTGACAGTATGTTCAGTCTGAGAGATAATCTAGAGAAGGCTTCGGTTGAAAGGCTCATAATCGACATGAACTAAATGTAAACTCAAGCATAATTGTGTTAAATAAGCAGAACGTGCAAAAATAATAACTCTTAACACTATAGGTAATATTCATCAGTGTAAGAACAAGAAATATCTAACTAAAACATTAAATTTATGCTCCATTGATTTACACTATAATGCAAATTAATGTTATGTGAAGGAATTGCATGCCCCAGTTATCGTATAAAATGTTTTGGCACAAGAAACAGTATTTGATTATTAACTTGTTTAGCAAATTGTTTCCTATATTTTACCAAATAGAAATAAATATTTCAGTAAGTCATTAAATTTGCTAATTGAATGAATTATTGTTTCTTACAATGAAGGAAAATTTAAGCATAGTAGCTATATTAAATTTATTTTTATCAAGATTTTATAACCGTAAATTAGAGAAATTGCTGTGTAAGGCAAAAAGTATTACTTTGCAATTTGATTAATACACTCTTTTTTATAAGAATAAAGTTAATTAAGGATATTAGGCTGATAATATTTTTAAAATAATGCGAGGCTCAAATTTCATCAAGACATAAGATTTTATTTTTATCCTAGTTATAATACTGCTTTCAGATGTACTTTTGCATTATCAGTATAAAATATAAACTCTTACTTAGTTTTCTGATGTAGTAAAACATAAACAAAGATTGGAATATACTCCTTAAATTTTTAAGCAAAGTTACACTTCAAGTATTTAGGAATAATTGAAGAATAATTCTAGGCTAAAAATCAGAAAAATTTAAGAATATTGAGGCTCGGCAAAAAGTTAGGTATTATTATAACAAAAAATTCCAAAAATAAATGCTTGATAGTCTCTTATCTTTGATATGTTAAGAGTTTGAACTATGTACTAAGAAGCTAGTAGTATTTATAGAAATTAACAAAAGAATGAATGCCTAACTTTTTAAAATCGACATAATAAAAGATCCAATAATTGGTAACTACAGATCAAGACCAATGTTTGTAAATAAATATGCTAATGAGTTTACTACGATAACGATACAGCTAGAGAAATTCCGTCATAGATTGATTATTTTATAAACATGATTTCTTGACACTATTTCTCTAATTTGTGGTCCTTCCTAATCCCTAATCTTCTTTTCATTTGATGGTTAAGTCTATTATCTAGCTTTTTAACATCGGGAGTGTAGAAGAAGAGGAACGTAGGGGCTGCATCTTCCCACACTTGCTAAATTTCTTTGAAATGAAGGAATGCAGGTTCTTCTTATAGCAAGCATTTCTACAAGAAACACGAGGCTGAAATTAGGCAAAAATTAAGACACATTTAACACAAACGGCAGCTTAGTTTCAAATCTTAACTTGAAAAAAGTACCTATGCAAAAAAAATTAAAACAAACCAGAAAAAACATAGAAACAACATATTTTAAATACTCCAGAATTATGCTCCAAAAAACCTGAAGTTACTCTTTCTTGTATCACAGCTGCCTAATCTTGGCTGTTCTTTCTATTGTAAATTAAAAAATTACAAAAACGTTGAGAATCATCTGAGGCTGAATTTGACAAAATATTCAGAAATATCCAAGCAAGTTTCGTATGTAACTATGTAGACCAACTTTCAAGTTTCTTAAAAAAATGCCAGTATGAAAAGAGCACCCAAGCTATCACTTTGCTTCTACACCGCTGTCAATATAATATGGAGCGAGGATGGTTTTTGATAGATAGGGGCCTAATTCCTTACTCTAATTACTTACTATTAGTATAAGTTTCCAATGAGATTTTGCCAAAATTTTTAGAGAACCTACTGTTGGGTGCCAAGAAGTAAAATGCATCCCTATAAAGCAGCCAAAAGTTAGGACCATGAATTTTCCTGCAGAGTTGACCGATAGAGAACTGAGGTGTTGATAGCAGGCACTTAAACTGCTGCAATTATTCCCACAAAAATTAAATTCAACTTCGAGGAGAGGGTTGTAACTTCCAGCCCTCTCCTGGCGTCATTTTGTGCTTGAACTGCACCCCATTACCCTATGGGGTGCTATATTTACATCTTTTGACAAAAATTGACTTTAAAAATATTAACTTTATGTTCTAGGTACATCCAGCTTTTGGCATGAACTCTGTAGTTGATTCAAATTCAGATGTATAGAAGCATATAGGAGGAATTTATGATTGGAAATGACAAAACATATAGCAGCCGTCAACAATTTGCAACCACTCATGGTCATTTGACCAATACAGACAGACGACAAATTTCATTGTAAATTATGTTTAGGATGTTACGGGCCCGATTACATAAAGAGGGCTGGTCCTCCTACCTGAGGTATATACTTTACCCCGAGACCAGGGCCAGCCCTAGATTAAATCTCCATATCTCTTGGTAGGCCAGCCTTTCTCATGTAACCAAGCTCTAACATGGGAAGTCTCTCTTCAAAACTGATTTCATATTGAGATGAAAATGATTATTAAATGACGGGATGCTTCTTGCATTGGCAAATCATCTACAATATCTACATTTCTGGTAGTGCCTCTACTATCCGCAGCTACACAATAAGGGATCTAATAGTTACAACAAATACAAATCAACATCGCATGCATCCACAAAGGGTTTATTTTCAACCTTTCCATTGCCTTATTTAGCTTGATGTTGGGATTCCAATCAGCTATGTGTAAAAGGGCATCATCCCCAATGAGAGCTAAGAGCTTTCTTTTTCCGACATTCAGCAACCCAAGGTTTGATTTTGTTAGGAAAACTCATTAAATTTTATTTAAAAGATTATAACCACGTCACGCTTTCTTTTTAGCAATTAACTTTGTAAAAATCGGTTCCTTCTGCCTATCCGGGTCTTTACTTTTTATTGTATATTTCATAGCTATGTTGCTGTTACGGAAAATTAACCATGTGCTTTTTCGTTACCAACACTAACCCACAGCCTCCTTTATAGAAGGGGCGGCATCCTCGAATTCATTAAGCCTCCAATCCAGATTAAAGACGAATCGTTTGTATATTCAGAGATAAAAGATCTCCGCCATTGATAACAGTATTGCAAACTCTCCTCTTTGAGTTCTTATCTGCCAATGATAAGTCAAATCTGGTTGTGCATCCATCTGATGGATCCCTTATTGTTTGCACCACTTCCAATTTCAGTCGAACGCACTTCTCAATTCGAAGCGAAAGAATGGACCAATAGCTAGAGTTGGTCAGAGTGTAAAAGGCCACCTGTCTCTAAGTTCTATTCAAAATTACAGCACAATAAATTTAATTTCAAATACAATGATAAAAAATACTGGTTGTTCTCTAGTTATCACATTTTCATATTGTATCAGATAATAAAGATGGCTTTCGGTGTCTGTTCCCTTGTTTAGAATCTGTAGACGGTAGTGATGAACACTTTTAAGAGTGGAGTTTGTGTTGAAGTAACGGCTTCGAAAGATAGCGGGGTGATTCACTACTTTCTCTCCCCTAGAGCTATTAAGCACATGTTACAAGTATAATTGATGCATGCTTTGGTAAGGAGCCAACATTTGACGAGTATTTTAATTTCGCATTAATCACTGCAATGATTAGACAAGAAGATAATACGCCATTAGGGTCCAGAAACTACACAACCCTTTTGCCTCAGCTTGCACAAGAAGACTTGAAGCAAAGTCATTAACTTGTCATAAAATGAATAAAAGATCCATGAAAAGCCGGACTTCTGAAAATTCCTGCAGCACTTGAGTAATTAACTCATCTAGAACTGTTATTTTCTGTAAATGCTTTGGTTTTTTAGCCTGAGAATTCAGTAACTATCCAAATGAAAACTTTTTTCAGCTTCTTCCTCAGAAGTAACATACACAACTGGAACAAGAAAATTACAAAAGCTATTAAAGCACGGGTAGCTTTGCAGTTTGCCGCACGCTTTGAATTTAGAAAGAAAGTCATTGGAGAGGAAGCAGCACGCACAAACAACACAAAAATATTCCGGGGGTTTTGTACAATTTACAGAGTCACTAAAAGGAATACACGAAGTGATATTTGCAGGAGATAAATAAGTAGTATTTAACAGTTATAAGGCAGAGAAATTTTAGCGACCGGCGGAAGAACTGCTACATCTTCTATTGTCTGATTGCAAAATATAGAACATCATCAGGGTTTGAGAAGCTTTGACTGCTGAATTCAAACATTGAGCAATTTAAAACTGTCATTCTGCATCTGCTTGCTGAAGATAAAATCTGTTCCAATGATGATCAGCTAACAGTTGTAGATTTTTGCTGGTAATTTCAAATTTTATTACACCTTCACAAAGTTTCTCTAGGAATAGTTTCCAAGGCAACATATTTTGCGATAACGAAAGATATCTGTGAGCAGCAATCTTTAAGTGTTTTTCTGAAAGGCTTCTTCTCATGAGTGTAGCAGTCTTAGGAAGCTTTTCTTAGCATGTAAAAACTTCACATAAGGTTTACTTGTTGAACAGAATAGAAAAAAGTACATACACTAATGTTTAATAGCTTCTTGTAGAAAAAGAACATAGTCTCAGATCGTGCACCAATCGAGTGCACACACACATCAGCCAAAAAGGAAATCAACTGTTAAGCCTCCTATTGACTTTTAAATGAGTAATCAGACAAACCTTTGGAGTGTAGGCAGTAAGGTAGATTCTAAAATTAGATACAAATCTGCAACAATATCACGCCTGCGGTAGAAAAAATAGTAGGGAAACTAACTAACTATCTAGCTAAATGAAAAGCGAATTAAATAACAAAGGAAATAATGTCGATATAGTGAACTGGGCTTTGTAGTTCTTGCATAGAAATTTATTTAATTAGCATAAGAAAACAGGATTACTTTCTCAAGGTTAAGAGGATCCTTTTTTGAAATTGAAAACGGAGAATATATCTAGGTTTGCATCTGTTTCTGGAAAGATAAAGAAAGATCACACCATGATTATCAAAATTAGCAAAAAAAATAGCTTGTTCACTGCAAATATTTATGACTAAGAACTTTCACTTAAATAATACAAGGTACATTGAACTAATAAGTCAAAGAAAGAACAGCAGCAATGTTTGATAAAATTTACATGCAACTAGCATGGCACTTCCAGGCGAATGCAACGTTTCACTTAGAAAGATTTCAACTTTAATGGGAAGAAAAGGAAACGAAACAAATAGATTGTGCTTGCATGGAAATCTTTGGCTGTAGAATTCGAATCAGCAGTTGATGGGATTATGCGCTTTCATAAGTCAAAGAGTAAATACTTGCATTGCAAATGCTGCTCTTTAAAATTAATTATTTGCCTATAATTGCTTGTTATTTTAGTATTATTTTAGCTGAATCGTCTTTGCCAAGGTGCTGGCGGAATGACGTCAACCTATTGGAACTGAAAACAACATCAAAATACCCAACTTTTGTAATTAAAGTCCTTTCTGGTTTTGCCTTATTTTTGCCTTATGTTTGCCTTATTTTCGCCTTATTTTTGCCTCTTTTGTCATCTTGTCACATATTTTACTGCATAAATTTTTGCGATTTTTCTTAATGCAACTAGGGCGTTTACTTAAAAAATTACACGATGCTAATCCAAATTGATAGCCGTGGTATTATACTTCATTCAGAAAAACCTTCGCATTTAGTATTTGCTAACCTGAAGTTATGTCAAGCTAGTTCCCTGTTAATATGATGTCTTGCATTCCTAAATAAATTGGAGGAGGATCAGCCAATTACCTATCATAGAAATTTCAACGCTACATCAAAACAACGACTGCTTTCTAACAAGAAAAGTTTCTATTTCATATCATTTGTATATTGAGCTCACTCTACTTCCGGATTGAGTTAAAATAAGATTGAAAAGTGATGTTATTTATGGTTGAAATCTATTACAGTAGTAGATACACATTTTTAAATCTTGCAAAGAATAAACATGCATCACAGAGGTTGGCGTGTTATTTTTCGCCGTTAAAGTTGAAAGAATGATTGAGGAAATCCATTTACAAAGAAGCGATTAACTTTCTAGCATTCAATATTAATTGTATCTAGAAGTAACGGTCGTTTTTATGTGTTTTGCTCGGAAGATGGTCAAATACTAAATATAGTTCACCTCTCCAAAGTTATCTTTGTATGGAAGCAGAATAGCTTCCTTTTCCCATTATGTGAAGCACAGTTTTTGTTAGAGCGGTAAAGTTCATGAGTAATAATGAACAAGGGTCAAAAAGAACAGCAGCTTCTTTTCCCAGCATCATCAATTATGAACAATTTTTATTGCTTCGCTCTTCTGCTCTATTTTTGCTGTCACAAGCTTTATTTTGTTCGCACTACATTCCTTTTATATAAGAATAATTTTTATTAGAAAGTTGAAGTTCAGAATCGTTGAAATTTAAGAAGAATTGCAGAATGATGCATAGCTGAAGTTTCATCAAGGCTTTTAAGAGTGTTTTTGTGCATTCAAGCAATTATGCTATTTTTGGTCTAACTTTTGCACTATCGATATAATATCTATTGCTCTGTTCCATTTTGTTTGTTTTATGATGAATTAAGACATCAACAGTGATTTTTATATATATTCCTTTGAGTGTCAGGCGAAAAATATTGAAAAAAATTGAGACTCAGCGAAAAGTTAGGTTTTCTTTAAAGAAAGAGTGGAATTACTTTCATTCAATAACAGTGATACAGTAGAAATCTGCATAGAAGCACCTGTTTTTATGCGAACCTTGAGGCTGAAATTTCATTGCTTGAACCCCTTAAATAGGAACCCCAAAGAGGCTGAAATGGGAGTGGTTTTTATATAACGGATTTGATGCTGTTGATGTAAAATTCCATGAGTATACATTTTCATAAGCCGTCTGTGCTTTGCAAGTTGCACAACACATGACAAGAATATTATGCAAGAATTCTGACTTTAAATTGTTCTGAAGAATTATCAGGAATTCTTGTGCTGAAAACAATGTAAATGCATGCAAAGCATGTACTGTATATATGAACCTTGTTAAGAACCCTGCAGGCTGGAATTGAGAATATCAATCCGTTTATTAAGAACTTATCCAGTCTGCTGAGGAAAAACCTAGGTTCTTTTATACGGGTTTTTACTGTATTCTGTACATAAAAATGGAACCTTCTTAGTTGCATATTAACATCCACAACATAAAGGAATTTCTCCAATTGCATTTGAACAAGCTATTCTGAAAGGTCCAAGTGGTGAAAAAAGAAGTTTATCTATTAATCTATACCTTGTTGATGAGTAGCATGCTCTTAAACAATTGAAAAATGTTTTTGAATGAAAGGCTGACAATTCTTATACAAACATAAGCTTAGCCTCTTGCAATGAAAACAACGTTATCGACTCTTTGTTGTGACTTTTTATTCAAAACAAAGATAGGTTGTGCTTCATTTTTATCGATCTGCAGCTCACGAAAGGTTGTATTTTCTATGATAGCCTATAGTGAACTCAGCAAAACATAAGATGCAAAGTATATTGGTTGCCTGCAATGTTACGAAATGACCGCCCAATCTGTAGTTTCTTGACATAAAGAGTGGATGGTGATCACGGAGCAGCCTGCTCTACGACAAAATCCCTATAGAGGTGTTTACTCTCAGCATCAATTTCAGTAATCGGCAATGTACTCTTAAAATAATATTTTGATTATAAAGTAGCTTGTTGACTGTAAGCTTTTCATTTAAAAAAAAACACGACTTTGACATTTCCCAACTTGTCCATAAACATACGATAAACAAACTGACAATTACGATGTCAATGACAACAGCAAATTTCAACAATGCAGGATACTATTTACTGGGTTAATTTTCCCTTATAGAAATGATGCTCATTTTATGAAATTAGGAGCAAGGATTCTTCCCCAACTCTGAAAACAAAATCTGGGTAGGGTATATTTAATAGTAGTGAATGAAATTCATGAGAATGAGGAATGATATCAGCAATATACCCATTTGAATCAGATATTTGTGTCTTTATGCTATTACGTCTTCAAAATATTGCGTGTTTTGTCAACTATTATCAAATGCTTTACTAAACACTTCAGGTAAAATTATTTATAGTACTTTATAATAATATTTGTCGCAAATTCGTATTTAAGGAGCAGCCTTAAGTAATAAATCGTTACACTTGGGTAAAATCTTGCTAGAATTTTCTATTTAACGCTAGTATGACTCTTTTCACTCATGTTTAGCATGCTATAGATAGTATAATGATGTTCACTTGTTAACAAGCAGTTAATGAGGTCACTTGAAAAACTTTTGAATGTTTATTTGACTTGAAATTAGATAGAAAAGCCTGTCTCCAGAGCAACTAAGTTATTGTGCTGATAGTTGTCCTACCATGGAAAGGGACCTCTCAATCAATATCGCCCAAACAATGTACTGTCCATTGTAGTAAATAGACTGACATTTAGCGAATGATGTATCAAAGTCATTATCATTCTATTTACTATCAAACTGAAAATATAACTATAATTATTGCCCTTGATATCCTACTTTTAGCTAACATGAAACAAAATAAATCCCAAGCTTTTCTTCTAAACAAAAATACAGGCTAAAAGCCTTTTAATATCAAGAAGATTTGCTTTCTTCCAGTTATTTACCAACTTTTCTAGATCTTTTCCTAGTTAATCTTATACCAAAAGGAAGGTGCTAAATTCTATTAACTCATTTAAAAATAAGATTAGACCTTACAGGAATAAGTAAAGGATAATACAAAGCTTTATATTCACCAAGACTTAAAATTGTTGCAAATTCGAGTGACAAAAATGCCGCATTTAGATTAACTTTTGCACTATGAATAAATATATATTTTCCCATTTCGCTCTTGCTTTTTCATGATAAAGTCAGATATCAACAAAAGATTTGAATATTTTCCCAAATTTCAGGCAAAAGGATAACTGTTGAACTATGGAATGATGTAAGGATAATCTTAGGCTCAAAATAAAGAAAAGTAAGAACACGGCTCTACCAATATTTGGGTATTCTTTATGACAGAATACTGAAAACTTACATTGAAATTTGCAAATAATGTTTTCGTATCTACAAAAACAGTATTTTTCCAATGGAGTTTGCTTGACGTACTTTTCTTTGCATGTCTAAAGTTGGCATCCCCTCTCCACATAGTAATTGTAAACCCACTGCAAATTAGCAAGTGCCAAAGGTCTCTCTAGACTTAAACCATGGGCTGATAGATTCAGGAGTGGTTTTACTGCTTGCATCGACGCTTAGGAATTTGAAAATTCAAAAGAACGTCGGTCTCTTATCTTTATTATCACAGGATGTTTATAACAGTCTTTGATGAAGTCTGAAACTGGAAATAACCCTGATAGTTGTTATAACAGTTGGTCGTGTCCTACAAAGAAGGCTCAGCTCTATGTAGCTTGAAACCATTTGCTGCTGCATTATCCAATTCACACCTGATGCTTTCCTCTGCAATAGAAGTTTCCTCCTATGCCTGTATAAATTACCAATTTTATATCATCAATTTCCTCGTTAAAAATCAATAGATTTTTGAAAATTAAAAAGAAAGACACAATTTCCCAAATAAAATTGTTTCTTTCACGCCCTTTTGCTGGAAAGTATAACTAATAGCTGATAAGTATGAAAATTTTCTGACAAAGCATCTTTTACCTGTCAATAGAGAAATTGATGTTTTTGATGAGAAGTACAACCCATTGATTCATTCTACTGTAAGCAGTATTCAGGTGCTAATTTGATCCTTTCTGCTTTGGTGAATTCATTATAATTGGAGAAACCCCAATCCTTTCTAACCATTTCTCAAAACTATTTGGCGTTCTGAAGTCTATTGCCGATTTTGGAATCAACGTAAGCAATGCCTCATAAGTGAGAAAAATTCTGCTGAATCTACTTTCAAGGTGTTGCTCTCTACATTTGGCAGGCCTTTTCAGTCCATTCCTACTTCTCTTTTAACACGCTATTTTAAGTAATATAAGCCTAAAAAATAATGTAGTTAGGAATTTCTCTTACATAGCCAATAAAATAACCCAATGGTTTGTAGAGCGTGTAATAAACAGTTTTATCTTCTTCCTTGTATTCTCTTCAGACTGCATACCTTGTTAAATAAACTGTATTTACACCGCCATGTTGGTGGTGAGGTATGCCAATGCACATAGATGTGATCTTGAAAGAAGCAAAGTTTATTTTGTAGAAGTTCTACAGCCTTCCCAAGCGCCTAAATACCGAATTTCCTCAAAAAGTAACTGCTGATAAAGGGAACACACACACACACACACACACACACACACACA
>WIPJ01002351.1:185823-196416 GCA_018155075.1 Cassiopea andromeda | reverse complement strand
AATGTATGTATGTGTATGTGTATATATATATATATATATATATATATATATATATATTTATTTATTTATATAGGGTGTATCCTATGACAAATGTTGATGCGATTCCTAAATGAATGGCAAACTGTGTTTGCTAATGACATGCTGATTTCTTACTCATACGCTAGAACTCGATGCTTACGTAGCAACAAGGACAATTATTATTACGCGTGCGTTATACTTCTACTCTAGCTAACACCATAAGACTGACGAGACTGCTGGCTCTCCACCCGTGGAGCCAGGACGTAAGCCTAATCTCCAACCTTTCTCAAGCGTTGAGATTCCAAAAATGCGAAATGACAATTTAAAAAAATATATATATACCATAACGCTTCCACAAGTTACTTGATCTTCGGCTTAGTCTCATTTACGTTATCTACTGACAAAACAGGTGCCGACGATATCGTGAAGCGGGGCGAAGGCCCCGGAAAACTTTTGGAATCACGCCATTTCCATCTTAGGGAGACGGCCTTTCTGATATAGAGATGGCACTAAAAAAGGGCACATTTGGCTCATTTGCTGAAAAAGGCAGAGTCTAGATCCCCAGGGCCCCTAGTTGCGCGCCTGATATTATTAGACTTAGCATAATTGTAGAAGAGGTGAAGCACACGTCAAAGCTAGATTGTTGTTCCACCTGCATTCTTTGTAGCCATACATTTGAGCCAGTTGTAAAAAAGAAACTATTGTTGTGTACCGTATTTCTTCTAAAGGATACCGCGGCGTTCTTTACAAAACCGAGCTTTATGATGCGGCGTTAATTAGAGGGCGGCGTTCTGTAGAGAGCAGCATTCAGTACAAACTGACAATGTTTTCTTTTCCCAAATAAGCTTAACAAAGACTGTATTGAAAATATTTTAAAATTCAAAAAATATGTGTTCACAGCATGGAAAGCTTCAAAGAATATCAATATCACTGTCTCCATCACGGCCCTTGTGCATGATGAGAGCTTTTTAACACGGTGCTCATTAGAAGAGTGAGCGCTTCAGAGGGAGAAAATGTGGTACTTATTGTTGCTGTAGATATTAATTGCCTAAACAACATTTGTGGCATTCTTGTTTAAGGTCAGGTAGTTCAAGCGGGTGTGTGTTCCACTTCCGAGTGGGTATGTGTTCCACTCATAGCTTCATGCTTACAGAAATTCCAAAATGCATGTTTAGCTCCTGAGTGACAGAGTAATATTTTGTTTGTTAAAGAAATTTTACAAAGCGTTTGAGTCGCTTGAATCCATAGATTTATTCAGCCTAAAGCAATTACGCTCATATTCTGAGAATAAAGTTTATAAAAATATTAAGGCGGCTCAGAATAATTAAGAATAATCTAAGAATAATGTAAGGACAATACAAAGCTCAAGCTTTATCAAGACTTCGAATTTTTTTATATTCGAGTGAAAATATACACAAATACGTTTTCAAAATGCTACGTTTACAAAAAGCTCTGTTTTTATTATTGCAATATTGTACACACTAGAAAATGAATTAAAAGATGTGCGTCCACACTACTCCGTTTTTCATCGTTTTCGATCTGTTTTCTGCATATTATGAGGTTGAATGTTTTGGCGCGAACTCTATCTGGCAAGTGGGAAAGCAAGAATGATCATAGCACAGAATAAGCAAAAGCTAAAACTACGACGTCAAGCAATGTTTCTACTTGGACTGAAAATGAGGTAGAAGTATTCCTACATTGTAGTAGTTTTGAAAATGACTGAAACTGTAGATTGGGAGTCATGTCAGAAGAAATGTTCAGACATTTTAGACCGATTTAAATCAAAATACCCCTCAAGTGAGAAGAGCAAGAGGAAGGGAAAAGATCGCCCTCATAATCCTTCAGTTATGCTGAAGTTATGTTGAGACATTGAGCCCAGCTCAAAGCATTGCCATAAAAAATGTCTTGGTTGTCGTCAGCCATTTTGAAACTTCATAAATTGGCACTAATATTACGTCATCATTTTCAAAAGTCTCCATTTTTCTCTCCACACAAATGCGTTTTCAAAAAGCAGCATTTTCGAACAGCCTTTTCAAAACGATACGCTTTCAGAAAGCTCAGTTTCCATATTAGTGTGGACGTAAGGCAAAACTGCATCTAAATGTATGCGTTTTATTATGAAAACACATTAGCGTGGATGCTACCTTAGATTAGTTTTTGTACTATCAATAAATATATATAGTTCTGTTTCGCTCTTACTTTCTAGTAGGATAAAAAAGGCCCAGATACACTATACCGGCTTCTATCGTCACGTTGCGTCATGGAATGATCTCTGTCGGATAGGGCGCTCATTTACACTATACCGGATAGTGTTGCAACAATGCAGCGTGACTTTGATATCACTTACAGAGCGAAGTGACTTTCATTCTATTTGCGGAGCCTCTCCTACCGGATAGCTTTGGCATGGTGTAAATGGTACCCCCTATCCGCTGCGCGTCGATGGTTATCCGGTATAGTGTAAACGGGGCCTAATGCATTTACAAAGATTTAAACATGTTCCTTTGATTTTCAAGCCAAGTGACACTTTTGGTGCCTAAGAATGATTTAAAACTTGAGAATTTTGAGCCTCAGTCAAGTATTAAGTATTCCTATTAAAAAGAAGTTTTTAGGAGTTTAAGATATCAAGTATTTGAGAACATGTGCAGATTAGATTTTTATTTTTTGCAAATATAAAGATGAAAATATTTAATAATCTGGAATATCTGGCACAAATTAGGATACTTTCAAAGTCAAGGAAAAATTAGTTGTGAGATGAATATTTTACATTTTGGTAATGCATGAAATCTTGAAAATACTCAAGATGGTTGCATAATACTGCAAGCTGTTTTTGATATTCAATATAGACATAGATTGCAGTAATCATCATTTGGCGGTAAAAACTGTTTAAATATGTCATAACAGATTTAGCTCATTCAGCTCAAAAACCTTTTTAGACGAAACAAAACACATTTGAATTCTAATTTCGTCACAGTAACATCTTAGTGTGGATTCAAAAATGTGATTTTCTGTAATGATTTTTGCAGTTGAGTATGCACAGTCAAAAACAGAGCAGGATCAAGAAATTAGAGCACGATTATTCATTGAGGGCGTTTTCAAGGCTTAAGGAACATTGTTTACGTTGAGAGTTGAATCTTAATAGAAAGAACTTTAGTTCGCCAAGCGTTTGTCGCATAATTTCTTCAGGAAATTCCCAAATGGCAGTGTTGCGGATCTTCTTAGAAAAGTTATGTTTAACAGTGTAGTTCGTAGTTGACATCCCATGCAACATAAAAAAGCGTTAAAGTTAAAGTGGTGTAATAAGGCGAACGGGTAGAAATTGTAATAGCATTACAGCTCAATGTACTTCTTGTGAATCTTGATGAGAACTTCTTTTTCACAGCCTTGTCAAAACAAATTAATACATCTTGCATCCGACAAGAAGTTGAAGAGATTAAGAATTGTTGGCTTCCTTTATCTCATGAATTTGCAGTCTAGAAATATGCTTGTACGGGCAAGAAAAAAATAAAAAAGCCAAACAATGGCGAAATCACCCTTGAAGAATCCTATCTCTAGTTTTCAATCATTGATTTGAAAATCAAATTTGTTTGAATGAAATTATGGGATAGAATTTAAACTATATTTCAAACCTTATCATTCTACTTTTTAGTAATGGGCTGCAACAAAGTGTTTTGTTTTCACTGAAAATGTAAAACAAAATTCTTGTATACTTCAAATAGGCGCAAGAAGGATGTTTTCTGTTTCACCTCCTGACGACGGTGATAAAGATGATGGTGATCCAGATGATAATGATCCTGAAGATGATGATGAGGATGAAGCAGGTGTCACCTTAATGCACGAAGGAGATTCATAGGTGCTGTCTTTTACAGGATTCTTCCACCTAGGTTTGTGCCTTGTAAACTTTAGATTTTTGTCAAAATGTAGTAGATAGAAAATGAACTATTCTACAGGGAAGCATGATAGCTTTCTTATAGACTATATTTATAACTTAGATCCATTTAAGAAAAAGTTTTGTCTTTCATAGGTTTCAAAACGGAATTTAAATGCTCATGCTGACTTGGCTTTTCTTTTTGAAAATTTTAGCAACTTGAAATTTCATAGATAATAGTTAGGTTTTAGGATTAAGGAATCCTGCTATTTTATTTGAAAAATTTTCAAAAGAACACTGCCTAAATCAAGAAATTGATTTGCAATGTTACGTGTCTATTCATCTGAAACATGTTACAAGATTTACTTACAGGAATATATATGTAAGAATAGCAAGGATCAAATTCGCTAACGTTTGAGAATAATTTAAGAATATATCATTGTTCATTGACTTTTTGCTTGTTTGAGTTTCTTTTTTCAAAACAAAGCCAATGTGAGTTTAAATGGAGCTTTACCAGATAGCTACCAAGTCTTTTGTCCTTGTTTTGCGATGAAGTAGCGCATCTACAACGATGTTAATGTTTCTCTATGATTTTCACCCAAAATTGCACCTTTTTAGCTTGAAAATTGAGCAATCCTATTCTGGCTCAAAATAGAAAAAGTTGCAGCATTAAGGTTGCTGTTGTAATGCAGTTGGCTTTTCCAGCTTTTGCAACTCTTCTGAAGTTTTTAAATAGTCCAAAACTCCAACCCTACGTAATAGATTCCTCCCACAAACGCAGCATTAGTGCCATTGGTGAAAAAGACAATCTCTGGAAGGAAGCTAATCAGCGTGGGCTAACAGATTTGTTTTGAGAATACTAATAGCTATTACAGAGATAAATAATTTCAGCCTTGTCATCATGATCTTAAGAAAATGAAAAGCACATGGTGAAATCAATGTCGTTCAATATAAGCAATTCTTATCAGTACTAGTATTAAATGTGGCACAGTATTAAATGGCAACACAAAGATTAGAAATTAGAGAGAGAATGGATTTACTTAAGAGAAGATATACATGAAGTTTAATAGTGCAATAGTGTCTCTAGAAATTTGCCTATGCAAATATTCAATTTAGCTTCACTTTAGCTGTTGTTTCCCAATCTTTTTTCTTCATTTTTATTAGCTGCAAGATAAATAGAAGCCGACGGCCTATACATGAGAAAGATTTGGCAAAAAGTTGCTGCTTGGAACGGTTATCATAGAGCATAGAAATAGCAGCTGAGCTCGTGTAATTGAGTGCCAGCTCTCGCAAGAAATAAAAACGATCTTTCAATCTGTTTGAGCGACCAAGGCCTCTTGTGTCGCAACATTGTCAAAAAGTAGGACAGTGAATATTTTAATTTCCGTCAAAAATAGAACTTATTATTTCTAATCTAACTGTATTGCAAGCCTTTGTGAAATCGGCGAGAATGGAAACAATGATAGAAGGCTTCTATTACCAACCACATGTTGGGAAACGTCAGTGGTTTATTGTCTAAGAATTTGATTGAATGAATAGGGGATAGAAATGCTGTTAGTGAATAACTTTTGTCTTTGGCCATAACCAGATGTGAAGCAGTCAAGGGAAGTCTCAAACAAACACCATGGAAACCTTTGTTTGAAAGTAGGCCAAGATCTTATCTGATTATTTCATTGAAATGAAATGTGTTTTTTTAAAATTGAGAATCTCTTGCAACGGAGAGATCTATACACGGTAATATTGTGCAAAATTGGCCACCCGCTGCTTCTGCTACCCAAGGTGTTCAGTAGAATCATCTGCTTGATTTTACATGCCACGAAATGTACTGTAATAATCATGTAAATCTTAACTGTTTATAAATTCGTAGCAGTATCTACATTGAGTATATTTTTATTTCTTTATTTTCACAATAATTTGTCTATTTGATCACCATTGTATAGATGAATGCATTAGTCTCCGGGCTATTGAAAGTTTTAGAATCGGTTTATTTTAAATACAGTTCTCCCAACTGGATGCTTACGTCAACCATTATCAAACTCCTTTTGCAAATTTTGAATTAAATTCCTTATTCAGAAACCAATCGAACAAAGTAATTCAGAACAAAATGCAAAAATAGAGTTCATTTGAGCAGCAAATGTTGACATATGTTTTAAATCTAGATTTACTTATTCATCTCCTATGTCATAACTCCAAAACATTGAGCATCTCTCCAACAGTTAAATTACTCGAGTCAAGCAGCAGTACTGAATTGCGAAGTTCTTCAGATGTATCTGTTTTACACAATAAACTAAGCTCGATCATGTACATGAAACTACTAATCTATATTAAAAGAAACAAAAAGTAATAGGATTAGTATTATTAGCATATTTTAAAGAAAAATGGCACAGGAAAATGTATAAAATTGTCAGATATTATACGCTAAATGAACACTTGTGCAGCATGAACCTTGTCTTTCAGGCTAACCAAGCATTATTTTGTGAATTAAAATATGAAAAGCTTCACTAAATGTGTGCCTCCTATGCAATCTTGAATAGCAGTACTAAAGGGGAACTCAGAATAGAACTTAGGAGATAAAATTATTTAAATTTGACTCATTGCATCGAACCCAGAACTTGCATTAGGTGTAAGATACTTCAATATTTGGAGCAAAATGATAGAACAAGTTTGTAAATCTTGAGCACAAAGTCCAAGAAAAATTTCTAACAATTTGATAGGTAATAAAACGCTGTTTCCAAAAAGCTTCCTATTACCTTAAAGGGGATTTCACACCTCCTCCTGAGTAGCATAAAACATATTTTACAAGCAGAATTCCAAGATAATGCAAATGAAATATATAATGGAGATAAGATAAAAGGATGCCAATAATTGCCATTTTGACATTTTCAAAATCATAGGAATTTGAAGAAGTCTACTTTATTTCTTCTTTGGCTATTGACATCATCGCTTTAGTTGCCAAATATTAGACTCTTCCTCATCAACCTTAATATTTCTCTTCTATTTCATTAACTATTATTTTCAAGTGATTTAATGTTTAGATGTGTAGAGCTGCCTCAATGTAGGACTTAAGAAAAAAATGAAACTATATAGCTTTGTTAAACCACCATTTGCTAATGAGAACGAGGCTGCCTTGTTGTTGCCTATCGATGTTAATGGCAGATTAAAAGCAATTGCTCTTTTGTTCCTTGCATTGAAAGTAGAGTTTCGGTACCTTAGCCTGCAAAAGATTTTGTAGGAAAGTGACTCTATTTTATTGCATTGTATGAACAATAAAGAAATTGTCAACACCTTTGTAGAAGGACTAGTAGTTGATGTTGAAGAGAAATAGATAATGAGCTGTGCATGAAAGTTTCATCTTCTTGGATACGAACCTGCGTAGATAATGATGCGAGGGTTGTTACAATTATATCAGCTATTACAAAGTGCAGAGGCAGTATAATACCTCAAATTTCAGACGACTCAATTGAAATTACTGACTTCAAATTAGCTCCATTAACATAAAACAGAATCGTTATTAAAGTGAAGAATTTCCCGTATTCAGAACTCATATTTGTGATAACAAGCAATACCGACAAGTATCCTGCTAAATACATAAAGTATAGTAATAGAAGCCAACATTTTTTATGCAATTTTTAACGCCAAATATTTTGAAAACAGTTATTATTTTTTACAATTCATAGATAATCAAAGTCATCGTTTTCAAATTCAGCAAAAGATCACCATTAGGCGATATCGTCAAAATGAAAGAGGAAGGTATGAAAATGCGTAAAATTCTTTGTAGATGGCAATCTTTTAGTTGTTTTCATTGTCTTTCTATAGGTTGAGAATTATTTAGATGTTAGAAGTGCGACGCAAAGGTGGTAGAAATTCTCCTAGCGTGCACGAAGATGATATTTTGCAAGGCACCGTAACAATATATTAATGATAAACAAAGCATAAGTTCTTTTGCTATTGCTTAGTGCAGTAGTTTTTAACCTTTTTGCCGGAGCAAAAGGCCAAGGAAGCATTCAAGTAGCTCGAAGTATCCTTGTTCAGATATCAGCAAAGAAGTACAAAAAATTACTGTCGATCATATAACTTGCGTAAATTCTGGTGGAGCCCCTTGACTGTACTGGTGGAGTCCCTTGTCTGTACTGGTGGAGTCCCTTGTCTGTACTGGTGGAGTCCCTTGTCTGTACTGGTGGAGTCCCTTGTCTGTACTGGTGGAGCCCTAGGACTCCGGGCAACCCTGGCCGAAACTAGTGGCTTGATGGTTCAAGTGGTGAGCTTCTTTCATATCAAAAAGCAGCTAAGCATGACCTCTGTAGATAAATGTATATGTTCAGAAACCTTTCTGGACTACACAATACTAAGCAAATCTACATAAAATGAAACTTCTGCTTTATCACTTTTTATTAGTGCTTACTCTTCCTCCTGTGCAGTCCAGTGAGCGAAAATGCTCATAAAAGCCTTGCTCACACGACCCAGGTTCAACGTAGGTTAGTTCTAGCTCAGGTTCAGCCATTTTTGTTCACACAGCAGCGTTCTGAAAGCTCTTGCGAGCTTGAACCAAGGGCAAACCTGGGTTAGTTTTTCAAATCATGTATAGTTCACTATATTATGCTTTAAGTAAGTACTGCAGTCATCCTCGATGTTAAAGAGAAATGATCGTTCTGATAACCATTGTAACCCTAAAATGCTGGTAGCAAGAATTGGTAGACTTACCTGCAAATGCGCTATTAGAAACAAACTTTGGTTCAACCCATGTTTGTGTTCATACTGCACTAGCAGGACTCAACCTAGATTGAACCCTACTCTGAAGATGGATCAAGGCTAACCCAGGTTGACCCTAACTTACGTTGAACCTACACCGCTTCACAAAAATTCTTAGACTACATTGATTTTCTACCCTTTCCTCCAACAAAGCAAAGTTGTTGGTGTGTTGAGGAATGTTTGGAGGGAAAATGATCATTTGGATACAATAGTGTTTTGTAGGGGGAGGGGGCATTGAAAAGCAACATAGTAATAGGTCATTAAGCATTGGTCTCAACGTATTTTGTGAAGGATTGTAGGTTAGATTTAAACTAGGATGAGCCTGGATTGGTGTGTATCCAGGATTTGATTGGATTGGATTGAACTGAGCTTAAGGAGTGTAAAAATAGTTAGGGATGTTTCTAGCTTGAAAAATTTAGGGAGCCATGGCCCCTGGGTGGAAGAAAGAGAGGCGAGGTTCTGGGGGCCAAACCCCAAGAAAATGCTTTGACCACGCCCATTTAACCCTAAAATTGCCATTTTGAGCACAAAGATTGGTCTATTATGGATAAAAAGCTATGTAAATGAAAAAGCAACGGTGAAGGTGAACAGGCAAAATGACAAAAAATATGATTACAGTGCGATGGACATAACTGAAAGTAGTTCAAGCGCAAGGTGTGCACTAAGATTTGGAAATTAACTATAAGCCGTTGCTTACATGTAAGGTTAGAAGACATAAAGAAAGCTAGAGAGACGATTTGTATAGGCAGGGACAAACCTTCAGTAATCCGGGGGGGGATCCGAGGATTTTGCCATGCAAAAATGAGATCCGTAACCTTTTCCTTCTAGTAAAAGTAGTTGGTCAACTGGCCAAAATGTGCTCAATTGCTATACTTTGGTCCTGTAAGTTGCCTGCAAAAATACACTGTGCTGCCATTTTCCTTTGCAAAGTGGGAATTTACAAGAATAATGGGATGGACCAATTTCATATCCCCTTAAGTTTCGTCCCTATGTATAGGTCAATGCATAGTAGCAGTCTGGAAGCATCAGATTCATTCCGTGTACATCTTATTAATTCTTGATTATTTGCAGTAAGTCATTTAACTAAAAATTCATATTCTCTTAGAAAATTGGGGGTTAAAGTAGGGCAAAAAAGTTTCTTGGGGAGCATAGCCCCCCGTACTATCACCACCACCACCACCACCACCGTCATCATCATCATCATCATCATCATCATCATCATTATCATCATCATCATCATCATCATTATCATCATCATCATCATCATCATTATCATCATCATCATCATCATCATCATCATCATCACCATTTAGCCTAGGCTTCCATACAAAAAAGAATAGCTAAGTTACAGCTAATATAATCCTACTTTACAATGTTTACAGAATCCAAACTTAAAGTTGAAAAGAAAAGAAAACTATATATACAAGGTCATTCATCAATAGTCAATGATGCCAAAGGAGACGCAAGAGACAACAATGTCAAAATTAGCATTTTTGGCATGCAATAAGTTTCCCAGAAGTAATAGCAAACAGACTGAAATTCAAAGAAAACACACTAACTCTTTTTTAAAATATTTCAATTTTGCTTTCAAGAAGCTGCATATCGTGATGATGGAATAGAAAATACAGACATAGATATTTAAACATTTTAGGATTGTATTAGTTTTTTGCAGAAATGAGAGCATGTTGTGAAAGTTATGTTTCAGTCACATAAAATCTTATTAATATCTAAATTCAACCCCTTCTTCCTATATTGATTAACTCTACGTTTATTTGCTCTGTGTTAAGCACTTTAAATCTTGGTTACTATCTTGGTTATCTGTTCTACACCCGTCATATACTGACCGGCTGACCCCGTTAATACATATGCTTATTAACCATAAAGTCTTTTTAATAGAAATGTCCTGAATGAGTCCAATGACAAGAGAATTCATTGTAAATTGCTTTGCGAAAGAAAGAACA
>WIPJ01002351.1:141631-177932 GCA_018155075.1 Cassiopea andromeda | reverse complement strand
TATATATGTATTTATGTATGTATGCATGCTTTATGCTCTCTTTATTACAAAGATTTCAACTACTATATGAGACTTTTCTATAGCTGTACTGCAATAAATCTTTAAAGTGCTTTACGTTGGCTTACAGTGGGCTTCAGAAACGCCTTCAGAAGCAATATATGTTCATGATCCCATCATAATTGCAAAGCTATTTTATTTTCTTTAAATCATTATATCAGCAATAGAAGCTCTTTAGCGCTACTAATGGCTGTCATGGTTTATAATATTTTTTGCAGGTACATGTTTATAAGTAAATCCACGTTACAAATTAAAAATAAGAGCCACAGGTATTGCTGACAGTTGCTCGTCCAATACCAGTTGCGGATTCTTCGCAAAGACGGATTCTCTAGTGAACTCCGTTTCAATAGGAGATCGTGGGAAGCGTGATTTTAGGCTTTTTTATAGTACACAGTGCCGTAACCAAGGAGGGGCAAGGGGGGCTGGAGACCCCCAATAATTTCTTGTTAAAATACATTTTTCAGCTTCTCCGCCTCAACCATGGTGAGGCCTCCTCTGATAGTGACTACTAAGCCCCCCAAAATGAAAATCGTGGTTACGGCCCTGGTACATGCCTCAAAAATCCTTTCACGAGCTTATTTCAGCTATCTTCTTTCAAAATTTTCATCAAAATAAACAAGGTGAATTTAAGTGGTACTAATGGAAGTTGAAAAATTCTTTTTCAAAGCATTTTAAACTTCTCGCAAATTTGGAAGCAAAACGGTCTGATATAGTCTTCTGTCTATTGCTCATTGAAATATGAAAATACCTTGAAAAGGTGCCAAGTTTTGCTCGATAAATTATCGATTTCCAGTATCATAAAGGTTCAAGTTTGCAAATTTTGCAAATCTTGTATTGCTACTATTCTACAAATGAATGAAAAGTTCGTTATATCCAGGGTAATAATGATGAAGGGCTGCTTAATTTGGTTCGTAGTAACAAGAGGTCATTGTACTTAGGGTTTGCTAAACTCAGAAGATTTTGTTCGTTATACTGAGAATTTTGCTATATTCAGAGTTTGATATAACAGGATTCCACTGATATTGCAATGAATCACTAATCATGGGCGCTTGCTTTCAAAGATTTGATCTCCATTCAATATTAGCCTTAATTATTACACTAGCTCATTCAAACCTTGCATGTCTGATTAGCTTGAATTTATATCTTATACTTCCCGTTCAATAATTTGATTCAATCCGATTTAAAATGGGCTGATTGACAAATCTGTGATGTAATTACCTTTTGCTTTTCTAAAGAGGAATCCAGTTCATCTCTTCAGGGTCTCCACAAATTTATTGAACAGCTGTTGTTGATGGAACAAAGCTTTTCCTATCACGATAATAATGCAAAGAGTTTCTTTTCTGCTACATCGTTGAATGCCAATCACTTGCAAAAATCTACTGCTGCTTGATCTCTTCTGTTACATCATTTCTGTTGCTCTGCTGTAAACAAGAGGGATGATCTATAGCTGTTTTGATCAATGTAAATGCCAGACAAAAAGCTAAGGCAAGAAGCACGTAAGTAATTTCTAGATAGGCCCCAATAGACAGCCTCTGAATTTTCTCAGCCTTGCTTGCAGAAACGGCAAACTTGGACTTCACAATTATTTGTTGATAGATAACCATTTCCTTTCAACTTCAGCAGTTCACCATTTCAAATTTATTATCCCGATGACTACTTGAAATAACAAACTATAAAAGTCGGTATGTGTCACTATTTAAATTCTCTGGAAATCTTTTTAACACACAATCCCTTGTACTAATTCTAAATTATTGCAAAGCCTCGATGCATCTATACATGAAATCTACTTAACCAACACACTAGTTTCTATCATATCATTTTTACAAGCTCTCCCTAATCTCTTTGACTTCTATTGCTGTTCAATCCAATCAGTCTTGATTTAATTATCATCTTCCAGAAAATCTCAGATTTAATTTTTCGCTTCAAAATATTGAATTTGCTCGATGTCAAGTTTGCCGTCAGAAAGAAGGTAAAGCTGATCGCTTTTGCTTTCATGTTGAAAATAGACTTCGTTTGATTAACATTTTTTTTCGATGTTATAGATCGCAAAAAATGGTTTTAATAAAATTCATGATGATTAAATGCCAAATGTAGGATAACTGGGGCATTTTTCATGCAGGATAGAGCTAATATCAGGGAACTTTGAGTATTAAGACAAGCTTTGTAGAATTCAGGCCTTGGTCACCTTTCAAACTTTGAATTTGATATTCTTTTGAGGATAATAGAACTTATTCTTTATCAAAGACACTATCAAGAAGAATTCAAAACATGTTTCTTCCAAGAAAAAGCTTCTTAAGGGATTCTCTACAATACGTGGGAAATTCACCTCACAAGTAACAGTGTTCCGATAAGGTTTGGAGGCTTTTACAATTCGGTTTCCAAACACAGGATATAGGCTCTTTCAGTAATATTCATAACAACATTCATATAGGATTCATTTGATCGAAGAATCTATTGTATTCCAATTGCAGATGTCTGTGGATGTGATCTCAACGTGGTTTCTATACAGTCAGTTACTGATATAAAACTCAGTGTCGCAAAATACGTATTGCTTTGCAACAGAAAAATTTGCAGCTGTTTAAGACTGAAACTAAACTGAGCCCGAGCCCAAGCATCCACAAAAATAATGAGACTAACGTGAGTCTTCATCATAGAATGGAATAAACACTAAAATTACGAGAAACTTAGGCCAACAGATCTTATCCTACAGTAGAGGTTCCCAGCTTTTTGTTGCTGTGTACAACGTATGGGTTTATTCTGTAGCTGCTTTACTGCCAACTTTAAAGATTAGTTTTTGACTATAGAAGAGCTATGATAAAAAAAAGCACACACAAAAATATGCATAATGTGAGAAAGAAAGACAAATCTGCAACGAAAAATACACAAAACTACACCTAATTGCAGAACAAAATACTTTTCTGAATTTTGAAAAACATCTCGTTTACCGCTTGGAAAGCTTCCATTTGCAGAGCACACCTAATAACAATAATTGTTTACAAGTAGGACTTAAGAAGACTATTTGGATTCATTTGTAAAACGACAAGGAAAATAGCCTTCCAAATATTTACACTTGCCGACAACATGTATAAGAATATACTACCAAAACTTACGCAGAGACTGATAAGTCAAGATTAATTTGTTTAGATGAAGTTGAGAGTAAACTAGAATGAAGATGAACTATCTTTCTAGGAGTGAGTAATTATGATAGCTACTGTACAATCGCACGAACAAGACATTGGCTTTGGAAGTAATCCCTACTTGTACGACAAATAGAGAGTTAAATAATTCTAAAATAATTCAAAACTGAAACAATTGTGAGTTTAATGTTCTGAGTCCCTTGCTTGCTGGATAAAATTAAAGGATCAACTGGCGTCCTAAAAATCTGCACTGATACAAAGCTAAATCACTACTTATTTGATTTTGCTAAAAGCCTTGCTGTTATATATAACACTCCTGCTAGAAATTAAAAGTCAGTAGTTTATTAAAAATGTTGATCAAAAGGGTTGTTTGGAGCGAATTTTTGTGTCAATGCTTTCGCGTCTTCCAGCTAACTATCGTTTTGTGCAAAATTGATACATCTTCCTTCCTAACCTTTTACACCTATACTCCCTTACTGTGTATCCTATATGTCGTAGTTTGCTGCGATACAAAAGCGCTGCTAGGCTTCTTGGACAAGTCTGATTATACCTGTATATCTGAAGCTTTTGATTAATTCTAAGGCCCCATTATCAATACAATTTCTTAAAAACATTTTATTTTAAGCCCTGTTAGTCTCTTTTAATCAAACAAATTTGTCATCAGCAGATAAATAGTTAAGTCGGACTATGCTTGCTTTGATATTCCCGTTGCCAATCAGAATGGCTTTCGTGCCTTTGAAAACATTCTTCCCCAGCTTTTTTACTCAATATTTCCAAGTCAGAATAAAAGGTTTGAAGTAAAACTGTTGTATATCTTCACTCAATGTTATAACTGGCGTTGGCAACAAGCATTGCTGGTAGACATCCAGTGGCCTAATAAACTCTTGGAAACAGTTAGCTTTTTTGCAGAGTTATCTCATATGTTTATAACAGTAATCTTGGCAAAGTCTTTATTTAAATACAATACCAAATGTTGTAGCAAATAATACACATATGAAATACAATAACAAATCAAAGTTTCAGCTAAAAGAAAAAACATGAGTAAAGAATTAAAATATGTGTCATTAAACGCTAATTAGTACGGTATAATCCAGTATAGAGTCTTCTAATGATATTCTGCCGTTGAGAAGTCTCTTATATCTGACCAGCAACATGGTATTTGCAATCAAAAACGGTATATACCATGAAGTACCAAAATTTCCATGACGTAGTTGATATTGTTGATGGCGGCAAAGCAAAGAGTTTGCTTTGACCATTCAAAATTTGCTCAAATTTAATTAACCATGATTCAAGTTGATGGAAATTAATCTTTCTAGTTAATTCACTGTGAATCAGTAACTTTGGAATGTTGTGATCATTTTAATGTTAGATGAGGTAGCCTCCCATTTGAAATGAAAAGCAGCCAAGAAGTAAAAAGTTTGGTAGCAGTTACTATTTTACTTTTACTTCTACTTTTACAGAAAAGCTATTTTAGCACGAATAATGGTTTGATATTAGTTCATTATTAGCAGATTTCAAATTTTAGTATTTGCTTGCCAATTTGTGTTGAAGAACGAAGACAGGAGAAGATGTTTTGGCTAGAGTACTGGAAATGGAGAAATAGACCCTCATGGGCAAAAAAGGTTTTAAGCTTTGGTGCGATGATAAACATAAGTAAAGGAGTGGATCTTGATGTATGACATCTAATAAAAACATTACTTTTAAAAAGTAGGCTTGATCAATAATTTCAGTTTCAATACAAAACCAAATGTAAACAATTTGAAACGATATACAAAACTCAAAAGAAATAATCTTTAAAGAATATAGAATCAAAACCACAAAGTAACAAGTGAGTGAACATAAACATATACTATAGATGATCAAAAATTTGACTCCAGCTCTGTGATTACAAGCAATACCATCTAATATATATTATTTTTATAGTCAAAAAGCCTGTCCTAATAAGCAAGTGCAGCTATTTGTAGCTCATAAAGCTATTTAAATCTTTTGGAAAAGTATAGTTGTTATGGATATACACTAGGTTGAGCTACTCTTATGGGATAGAAATAACTTCTCTATGCAAGCAGTCAAAAATTGTCGCAATAATGATCCAAAAGCACTCCTGAATTATTGCTCAACTATGGAGATTAACAGTTCGAATTCGGATCTACGTTCAGCTATTTGAATAAAATAGGCTACTTCATAAAGAATGAGGGATACAAAGACATGATGACAAACTTTGCAAATATTTTTTGCCGTTTGATAAAATTCATTTTAACATAATTATCATTCCAAATCTAAAATTTGATACAACACTAACATAACCTTAATTCCTAATTAATTACAGTGCATTTATATATTTGTATTTGTACCTGTCTTGACAAGGATCATGATATGCTTACCATTCATCTACAGCTAACAGTATTTTACTAATTTTGCTATCATGAAAATAGCTTCTCCAATTAAAGGAATTTAGAAAGATAAAAGTTGCAATAAGCTTCCATCTCAATATATTGCCATGCTACTTTCTACGATTTTGTTGTTGAAAATAGCCAGCAGCTAAATAGTTTTCACCCTTTAATGCAACATAAGAAATTTGCTTCTGATTTTTGTCCAGCACTAGGCGCTCTTAATGGCAAATATCTGGTTATTTATCAATTACTTATGTGAAATAATAATGCCACATTGCATAACTAATTCAAGATTTTTAACCAAAAATTCTCACTGATTCATCATAGCTTAGCAATGGTTCTGGTAATTGTTTTCCATAATATGGCAGGAAGCTTGCTTTTCCAGTCATAAACAATCAACGACATACGTCATAAAATAGAATGAATAGCGTAGTTACTGCGTTTTGCCGAAATGCAAACTGGGTAAAGATTACCTGATGAATAGCTGCAGGCTCAGAAAAAACTGGTCAAGAACTAAACGAAATGATTTTTCTCTCCAAGTTCCTGTCGTAAAAACTTACACCCACACGTAAGATGATTTTGCAACTGACAATCCTTTTTGCTAATTTTTACGAAGTCTATGGAAGTTTTTAGAAATTTTCAGCTAATTTGACTTTATAATACTTTGGTAGTGAAATTCATTTTCTTGCACACTAAACTGCTTTTTAATTCGAACGAAATTATTAGAATTGATGATTCTTGGTGTACAAGAGTGTCAAAATTGTCGATCAATTCTGAAATGGCAAATGATCAAGACGGAGCATTGATCACAAAGTTGCTATTGTATAGGCTAAAAAATTGTACCACATTTGTAGCCAATAAATGCTGGATATCCAATATGGAGAGCGAGGTTTGTTTTACAATGCTTCTGCATTGCAGGCTGATGATCCTACTGATAAATGAAATATATTAAATTCAATCTTCCGTAAACATGAAGATTATATGAGTCAATTAGTTCTTTATTTTCCATTGCCGCTGCAAAATTAGTCTAGAACGTTGGTGCAGTATTCACAAATTGGTACAGAAGGACAATAAAATTACCTTTAAATAATGACATAAGATTCTCCTAGTTGCTGAGCGAAGTCTTTGGGGGATATAGTTTCTTCTAGATCAGCAACAAACTTTTCAGTTTCAGAAATCATTATTAGATAAGTTTAACGTAGAATATGCACTAGCAATATAAGGATCTTGCACTGTAACGACATTTCCAGAAATACTCATGGATTTAAATGTCTCCTACCTAAAATGGGAGCTATCCTATGCAATCTTCAACAATAAGATCTCTGATCATTCACTTAAAGAGAAACTACTGGAAAATCACGGCTTCATAGTTGGCAAGTTGGAAGGACACAAAAATCGCCAATTTCTTGCTGAAATGCCGTAGTAATTTCGAAATGCACCAAATAACTTCTTTTCACTATTTTCATTCACTTGATTGAACATTTTTGTCATATCCATTTCCTATCTACACCCATGAAAGCATCAACATAGCTACAAAGCATTCCTAATGCATAGCAAGGAATCTCACTTTGCTTATATTCAAATAAAATTATGTACTTACAGTGAATTTCAAATGAAATTGTATAAATTAGTCTTTTGCAAGATTGCTTCATTTAAAGCATAACCGTGGCGATCGCTTTAGAAGCACAGCTGATATCAGGCAGGTTCTCCATTTATAGATTGTCATCGGTTCAGATAAACGTTTTTCAATAAAGACGAATAAAAAATTTAGCCCTCTAGCCTATCTGCATAATAAGTATTGAGTGAGTTTGGAAAAACATTGCTTTGATATTCCAAATTATCTAAAAATATCACAAAGTGAGAAGTTACATTGCTAAGTCTTGTATTGATGTTTCAAATGTAAACCATTCAAAGAGTTCTCGGACTGTTTATTTACATCTTTTTGTCAAAACAAAATAGATATCACAGCGCTAAATATCTTGAGGCTATATACATTTTGTTGTTGTATCATTAAACTTATTGTCAAATATCAGATAGGGTAGATAAAATGACTATCAAACGTACCTCTACATTTAATAAATTAGATATTCATATTTCGTAATAAATTTAATAGTATACTTACTTTGATCTGTGCAGTCTTAAAGGATGTGTTGAATCAATAATTTAAATACTTACAGTCCATCGGGTATTTTGTAATATACACAACTAACAATTATACAACCCTTTTGTGATTTGGCACTGTTACATTGCAAGTGAAATTCTACATAACGGGACTGTTAGCATGGAGACTACGACCAGACATGCCGTTCCAACACGAGTAATTCATGTGGCTATCAATATTTGGGTTCTTGTAACCGGTATATGACGGTGAACCAAGATTATGGTACTGAGTTGTAGCAGGATATGGGTTGTAGGAACTAATTGACGATGGAGATTCTACTCCAGTCTGGTGACCAATGTAACTTTGCATGTAGCTGCTTCCAAAACTGTGTGCGTCATTAGAAGAAAGAGGACTCAAGTTGCTATGGGAGTTCATCGAAATTGGATAGGATGGAGAGTTATTTGGATTTCGCCAGTTCGTTTGCATCGAAGAAGGGCCTATCGGTGGATGATGGATAGGCCACGTCGGCGATGAATAGCAAGTGTTACCATAGCCTCCATATCTTAAATCAGTTCCAAAATACCCACCGGGATAAGGGTATTGGGTCATTTGCCTGTATGGCCTCTTCATTCGTCTTCTCCTTCTGTAGTTACCATCTTCAAACATGTACTCACAGGCAGGGTCTAATGTCCAATAATTGCCTTTCCTTTCACCACCTCCTTCTCTTGGTATCTTCAAAAAGCACTCGTTTAGTGACAAGTTGTGCCGAATCGAATTTTGCCAACCCTTTTTGTTCTTTTCATAAAACGGAAAACGATCGATGATATATTGGTAAATCTGACTGAGCGTTAGCTTCTTCTCTTTGGAATCTTTAATCGACATTGCAATCAAGGCGACATAGGAGTACGGTGGCTTTACGTTTGGATCTTTATCAGGATCTAGCTTAGATTCTTGTTTCTTTGAATCTGTTGTTTCGATCTTACCATCATCTTTTAAGCGACTGTTATCATTGATCATCTTTGATTTTGGGAAACTTTGTTTATCACCAACTTCACTGCAAGATGATGTGTTTGATAGCTTGTATGACATTACTCTTAAAACTGATGCTTTAGTGTTCTATAAATCTACAAGCTTCTGCTTCAGTGATTACATGTAGACTGAACAACTGGACAATACGAGGTCAATTTCAAATCAAAATAGTCATCCCCCGTCCACAGAAACTAGTGCAAATCGTGTGATATGATTGGCTATTCATCAACGAGTCAATCCAAATTGTCTAGATAACAATTATGCTACAGTTATAAGGACTGAATCGCCACACGATCGCTTTTATTCCCTTTTCAATATTCCTCTTGTCTATTGAAATTCTGTGGCTTTGCTACACGCAGGACATGTGTTTCACTTTGGAGATGTGATTATTGAAGTCTTCTGCGCGCATGCTTTGAATTTCATCCAACTATAACTGAAAAGGAACCTGCAAATTGTAGTGTTTTCAAAATGTCCGCAACTATTTTGCATCAAAGTGGATATATATTTATCTAATAAGATCTTGATTGAAAGATTAATTCTCTTGCTGAAGAATAAAGTGGCAGTGAAGGCGACGCTTCTCGGATGACTCGCTTTTCAAAAGAAATAGCAATTTCGAAATATGTTTCCACATCTACAAGTTCCTGTTGGAATATTTTAGCACATTTCTCCAGTCAGTCTTACTGATCAAAAGCATTATAAATTTCGACTTTCAGAAACCCCCGTATAGCTACATCTATAAGACACAAGGAAAATTTTAAAAATTCAGCCAAATTTGACATTAATTTCAAATGGAAACAGCATAAGGCTCTAAAATTTGCAGAATTCTCACAAACCCTATTGATATTATCGAGGAAACTTCTATGTTGAATGCATGCAGTTAAATGATATAAAAAATTTCAGCTCCTTTTCAAGTTTACATTAGTTGCATAAAAATCTTATCAAATAGTACCACATCACGTTCTTAGTTACTAAATTTATTGGCGCCTACATATTTCGTTCAACAATAAGGTTCATCAACACTGTCGTCGAATTGCTATGGGAAGACAAAGATAATATTCCAGCCATGTAAATTCACAATTTTCCTAATTGATAAGATGAGCATTAAAGAAAAGATATCCTTGCGAAGGTAAGGTAAAGGACTAATTTAAGAATGGTGAATAATTCGCTGAACATTATAAAAAGAAAAATAATAATCTGAAGTAATAAAATATCCTATTCAAGGAAATATTACATTTAATGTTAGATCATGTCAAGAACCAGGTGCTATGGTTAGTCAGCGGTGCATACCAAACACTTTTTTCAAAGGTGTAAGTTACATTTTTCAGCTTGTAAGAAGTATGCTCTTGAGCATTAGTGGCTGCACATACAAAATGTAGTGAAGACTTGAAAGCCTTTGGTTTTAGGAAAGAACACAAATATTAAGTGGAATTTAGTTTGGCTTCCTACTCACGTTGAAAATCGATGAATTGGCCCTTTCCATCAATGATGTTTGAAGGAATGAAATTCCAGGGGAGTTCGTGGAAAGCGTTTTTCTATTTTGCTAGGATCGAGGCAGTCCGATGTTTCTAAAACGTTGCAACATCATCGCTAACTAGATATGAAAACATGCATTTAGATTTAAATTTTGGCTATAAAGCTGCATTTACAAGCGACTTTTCTTGTAGCAAGCACCGTTTTGATCACTGTAAAACATCTTCTCATTTATTTCTTATATCTATTTTGTAAATTTGCATAGTTTCTATGTTATTTTGATTCTATTATTCTTCGCCAAGGAAATTGTTTAATTGAAACTTTAATTGAAGCGCCTTGCTACAAAAAGAGGGATTTACTCCACATCTTAGTTGGTGGTCTCTGTTTTTATTGTTACTGTAAAACAATCTCTGTTGAATTACATATTTAGTTGTAATACATTTTGTTCACTGCACAGGAATGAAGTCTATCAAAAGGAACTCAATGCAAAATTTCTCTACGTTGTTTAAATGAAAAAGCACCCAACATGAATTTAAGCATTATAGCCTGAAACTTGGTTTCCTTTGAGTATCGCAGAGTGTTGTGGACTGGAGCAGAGTGTTGCACTGTATTGCAGAATATTGATTGCGATGCTCTGCAACAAGACGTTTCCAGTGGTCGCAAACACTAGTGCATAGCTTGTCTTTCGGGGCCAAAAACTACAATACAGCGGAAGTTCTAAACATAGCTCTTCCAGCATTAGCTGCCAATTTTTTGGCTATTTAACTGCGCCGAGTTTGATAAAAGAAATGAAGAAAGAAATTCAAATTTTGTGTCAGGGGACTTGTGAGAAAACGGAAAGTAGACGGAGCTTCTCACACTATAGTGCAGGAGTTTCAATTCAAAAAGAGACAGTGGTTTACAGACGGCGTTTCAACTACTCATTAAGTGTTGAAAAGTGTCGCAAAGATTCATTTCATTTACATTTTAAATGCTTATACACGGTGGTCTCTCAGATCGATTGTCTGTTTTACATGGGCTGTTAAAAACTTACAAAATACTACGTACAAAGAAGGCTAAGTGAAATTCACACAATGTCTTAACTAAAATATGCAAAAAAATAGATTGTTAAGATAAATATTAAAAATTCTGTCCCATAAGCCTGGCTTTTAATTTTCTCTTAAATGTAATTAGATCGATATTGCACCAGATATGAATCTTCATTTAATGCTCAAATTCATCAAACTGCTGATGAATACATAAATCAGAACGTCCTTGGAAAGTCTCTTAAGATTTTGGAAGGTTGTAAATCTGTCATTTCCTCCAAAGAAACTTTTTTAGGCACATTACTATGTTGAAGTAATCTCACTGAGTGATTACTGGAAAGATTGTGGAATAATTTCTGTGGTATTGTTGTACAGTTCTAGAAGCATAACTCAAGCTTTGAAAGCGAACATAGCGTTTCATAGCATTACTTTTAAGCAAATCTTCAGCATTTGTCCCAGTAGGTGGTATAAACTTGAAGATCAAACACATCCCTATGATATAGTTTTCGTTGAGTTTTTCATTATCTTGAGAAGTACGAGACACTCCAACTGTCTAGCTTTCGGTACGATTTCCTAGACATCAGTAATTGACTTCGTCTTTTTTGAGGCATATTTTAACCTGAAATGTGGTATACTGTAAGAAACAAGTGCTGTGAAATCTGCTGAGTGAAGTGCCTTTGCTAACTGTACAAAGAATGATTTTTGCACGGAAATGCAGAAATATATTATATTGAGTTAGGAGGTCATTGTTTTTCGAACGGCTACATTTCATGTTGTTGATACTGACAGACCACATTCAAATTCCCTCTTTTTGTAAGTATGCTAAATATCTTGTGGAGCCTCAATACTCTGTAATTTTTATGATCTTGAACCTGAGATTATGCTCAAAATTGTTCTTAAGTGTGAAAAGTGTAACTTCGTCTAAAAATCAAAGGAAAAGTTCAAATCTCTCTGAGAGCAGTACTCCATCATAAAGAACACCAAGAGCGAATCAGAATAATAACCAGGGGGGGTGCCAGCCATCACAGACTGGGGGATCTTGGGTGCCACGCCCTAAAATTATTACGCAATCTGACTGCCCCACCCACTTCAAAATTTTGCTAGAGTTCCCTCACTCCCTCCTCTAAAATTATCTCATCGAATTTGGATGAGTTAGAACAGTGATCTCAGTGAGAAGGGGGAGCATGTTCCCCAGTTCCCTATTTGGCACCGCCACTGACAATAAAAATGTATCGAGAGCACAAAATTTCATCTGAAAACAGCATTATAACAACTCGAAAACGTAAAAAATTCTAAACTGTGGTGAAACTTGAGCCTTGCATTATTCTTACATTATTCTTGAATTTCAGCAATTTCAAACCGTAACATTCTTATAACCTTTTTCATTATTAAAGATTGTGTAATATATAATAGGATAAAGTCAACTAGCCCACGTGGGAAAGTAAACCAATCAAATATCATGATTGCAAGATTCAAAACGACTTTTAGTCTTAAGTAGAAGACTTTGAAAATGAAAGTTCAAATGCAAATGGGCTCAGAAGCAAAATATATAGCATTGCCATTCGCTCCTAGTTAGCGTTGCATTGTAGACTAATTGAAACCGTTTTGCACTGAAATGAAAATAATGGGAGCAGCAACTACTGGAATCTAAAGTCGTACTTGCAAGCAAACCAATGTGTAATGAGAAGCTGCAAACCAATGTGTAATGAGAAGCTTTAACGCCGCAGATCTGCACCACTGATTTTAAATTAAATCCCATTGGCATGTTCATAATTGAAGTCTTTGAAAATAAGGGTCTTGGGCTTGCCCCCAGAAAATTCTAGAGCTACATTCTCTACAACTTTGAAGAATGCTCTTTTGAAAGATAGAATGTGTGCTTTTTATAAGTAAAAATGCGTAAAAAATGAGGCTCAAATGGTTAAAATCTTAAGAAGATTTCAAGATGATTACAAGGCTCAGTTCCAAAATTCAGTCTTCGGCTGGCCAAAATTCGATATTAGGTCATTATTACATTCAAAATATTAAAGATGGAATTCAAGTGTACAAGAGAAACAAGGAAAGTGTAACTTAGTTTAAACAGAAAATTTCATGAAAATCTCAATTTCGGGAAAAGTTTAGAGAACTGAGGCTCAGGCAAAATGATATCTTTCTTATAACAAAACAGCTGTATGTACTATAGTTTTATTTGATGCCTGACTTACTATGCATGACTTTTAATACCTTGAGAAAAAAATAGCAAGATGCCAAGTGATCAAAATTTAAAAGCTACTAGAAATACATATTCGGCCACTTTACACACTGTACGTCTAGAAAATGATCCACTGCATATCTTAGGCTTAGGCAAAAGAGCCTTACTCTCCAACTGGGTCGTCATCAAAGCGTTTGCACCTTGCTAGCTGAATAATTTGCAAAAATGAATTCCTTAAATTACAAGCATTAGAATAAAAAGTTTTAATTCAGCTTCCATGCAATAAGGTAGGGATTTCTGTACGCCATTTATCTGCAGCATAATTACAGATTGCCTTTCATGCATTTACTTTCTTGCAAAGGGGCATTCTCCAAAGCAGAGAATGTAACTCTAAAAGTGTTGAGGGTCAAGTCCCAAACCCTCAGATTTTGAAGACTTCAATTACGAACATACCATTGGGGTTATATATTTTAAATCCAGTGTTGTGGATCTGTGGAATAAAGATTTCCCATTACGCATAGTCTTTCTGTTCAGCACAAAACAGGTTCAAATGACTCTTTGAATGCTAAAGGTTGCCAGTCTCAGCAATAGATTAATTGGCTTTGTGTCCATTTGGATCCGTGCTAGGGTATATGTCGCCTAAATATGCATCTTGTCATACCCTTTGATCTCGCTTAATATTACTAAAATTTGAACCACGTCAGATAGTCTGACTTTTATGTATGTTTCTGAAGAAAATGCAAGTATGCTCAGTAAATATTGTATTACATTTCTTCCTAGGAGCATGACTAGGATGAATCTTTTAGACAAAAGTGGCAGAACCTGAAATAGATTGGATATTGCTTTTGGATTTACCACCAAAGCCTTTATTTTCATGATCATTTCATTATTCTTCTAATCTTTTATATAAATTAGCAGGCAATTTTCCGCCTAGCTATTATGCTTCGCCTTTCACTCACATTATTTTACAGTGTTTTTCTTCCCCCAGTAGATGGTCCTTTTTCTCTATGATGTTTTATTGCACGGAAAAAAGTCTATTGAAAGCTCTCATATGTTCATCAATGACTTTGTCTGCCACTTTTTTTGCATTGAGAAAGAGAATCTTTACATTGAACATGGTCATTTTACCAAAATCGAAAAGATCCTGTTTAGAAGCTATCTAGGGGTCAAAATCCCCCATGATCCTACCAGTCTCTATTCCCACTTCATAATAGCTGATGTCGGTTCTGACTATTTGGCTCCCTTCTACTTTATTTCGCACTACAATTTTCAGCATGCCTTCTAGAAATAGTAAACCCCCCTTTTTACATGTACCCTTTAGCCATGATTGTTTAGAATGAAGCTATGATGTATACCCTAATAGTACAGTTGCTATTCCCAACCTGCTTTCTCCGAGTGCCTATTGCTGGATACCAGGCATGCAGCAAACTGAATTGTTAGTTTTCAATGAGTTACAGAGAGTTAAATCTGAGTGAATACTCAAGAGCCGTTCTATCGCATTAGGAGTCGAGTGGGCAATGTCACAAAAGTGCTAGAGAGCATTTTCCTCTCTTACTATTTCTTGTTGATGCATTCTCACCTATTGTTTGCATAGACAGCAAACATTTGAGTTCATCAGCTGCTAAAAGTATGTGCACCAGCATGGGCCAATACCATAATCCCTTTCTTCACTGTAATGAATTATGCCTGTCCTTGAAAGATGGAGAAGTGAATAGAAACTGACAGAAATTTTATTTTAAGGTTAGATTGGTTAGGTGCATGGTTAGGTTCATGCGAATCGCAGTTTTCAATGCTTTCGCAGAATTCGTTGCTAAACGAAATGCCAAAAATACAGTAATTTCTTCATATAACGATCACATGTGGTCAAACTTGAAGAGCTTATAAATAAATCTCAAAAGCACAACCTTACCATCAGAAGTTTTCTTGATATTCTTCAAACTAGGAATACTGGGACTCAAATTTCAAGCTTTGAAGCAAGGATAGGATAAAGTAGGAAGAAACTGGGATTTCTGTGCCTACCTGGGGCAGGGAGACAGGGTTTCCACTGAGAGCACATGTATCTACATGTATGCACCTCCACAGGGGCAGGTTTTTGTTTTCAGATTCTCTTCCAGAAGGAAGGTTTCTGTCTCAACACAGCAATTTGGGGACTAGGGGCTTGTCCCCATAAAAATTTTCATGACTTAAGCTATCTACAACACCGGATAATTCCCCTTTACAAGACAGAAGAGATGGCATCAAGGGCACTTCTTGTCCCTCATACCCCCCCAACCGAAGAGGGCAGAGGGGGCAGCTGCTCCGCCTGCCCCCATCGTAGGTGTCCCTGGGGAGAGGCATACTGTTGCTTCGTATTTTCGCAACAATGTACGCTTGAAAATAAGTAGAATTTCTAGATATGTGTATCATGCACCTTTGCAAAAATTACTGAAGCAAGACAATTTTGCCGCACATTGTGGTCTTGGAATTCTTGACTGTAGTCTTGGGAATATAAAATATTTTCAATATTGATAGTGTTAAAGCTCTTTATTTTCTTTTACATTTGCTGAATACTGATGCCCATAGGCTCCAAAAGCAAACTGTAGTCAACAAAAAGGAAGTTTTGCCAAAGTTGAAAATCTGCTCTAGAAGTTTGTAACACATGATATACCAGAAAGTACAAAACAACATCTTTTAAAATATTTTATTTCTGAGGATGTTAATTAATTTTCTATTAGTCAATGCTTCTCATACTTGAAAAATTATTTGCTTTATTATTTTATCTTGAAAATCACATTACCATGGCATGTAATCTCAGGATGTTCATAATAGAAGCTTGCTTCACATTGATCGAAGAATTAGTGATTGGCTGACTTGATTGATTTGCTTCACATTTGTTTGATTTCGATGACGTTCAGAATTCAAGTTTTAGATTTAATCGGCAGATGCTCTTGTTCTATGGGTTTTCAAATTCGTTTTCTAGGTATTTATTTTGATAGAAGATTATAGTACACACAAATAATGAAATCCAAACTATCAATCATGACAATACTAGCTATCATGCTCCAATCATGAAAATGCGCTCTTTAACTATCAGTGTCTCTGACATTTTATAAAACATATTTGGTTCTAAAATGATATTCATATAGTTCAATGCTTTTGTGTACTCTAGCAATGCATTTTATCCATCAGATTGAATATGAGTCCAATATCTTGCACTTTCTTCTCATTGCAAATGAACCAAACTTAATTTCATTGAAATTAGGCTTATACACTGCATATTTGCACCTTAGTAAAAGCAACTCTATCATAATTAATAGATGATAATCGACATTATCTTCTTGAAGTTAGCATTATTGAGTTAGCATTAGGAAATGCAGTTCTATGCTTCATCTTCACGAGTTTCCTTTGTCAGTCATTGTTGCTAATTTTGCATCAAATTAGTCCTTAGAAACCCACCTACTTCTCCTTAGAGACCAACCCACCTTAAATAATCTCATGGCCATCAAAATGCATCATCTAAATAAATAAGGGAGTGATTGCCGTATAACTTTTTAGCCTAAGCTTACAATCTCAACTTTTTTCATCTGAATTTGGTTAAAAATTTTCATGTACAAACTGGTCATTGTCCAAAGCTTTATGCTCTAACAAGCATTCCACGAAAAGCAGTTTTTGTTTTGTATGATATTCCCCCCTCTTCTTTGCAGCTAAAAGCTTTCTTTCTCATTCTTCTTGTTATCTATCGATTGCTATAGAAGTCATAATAGAGAATTCATGCGATAACTTACGAGAAATTGTCCCAGCAGGTGATTTTCTCATGATGTCTTTATAGGTTTCTGGTTCATTCTAATTTTGAGCTGCAGACTCTGAGGAGGGCGAGAGGCTATGGAAATCAAGGTAGGTAAACCTTTTATAACCAGAAAAAAGACGGAACTTTAAAATCAGTAGAAGACGCTCAATGTGCTAATGGGCAATTATTTTCATAGAAGTAATACTGCATTTACTGAGTGCAACACTTTGAAAAAAGCATTGACTTTTTTAGATATTTTACATGTATTTAGATCATAGAGGCATGAACTGTAAGCGCAAAATGAAAGTCGTTAGCTTGTACCCACCTCACTTTTCGGCTTAGTATGATGCAAGTCATGTGATAAACGAGAGTTGCATCTACTTACATCAGTGATCATACATTTGTGGCCCCACCTTGATAGGATATTTTTGGCCTTACCTTGATAGAAAGTATAGTACTAGTGCGACCCACGTGCTAGTAGATCTCCAAAGGGGCACACTGGCGCCGCCCCCTCTAGGCCCTAGATACATGGAGTTCAAGACCCATGATTTACATGGTATGATTTAAGAAACAAAAGAACACACCATGCACGTGTCAGTCCATATTCCCTCTATGTTTTCACCGGCACATTCTTAGTTAGCTTTATCTTTACCTTTATCTTCCGCTTCAGCAGAAATATCACCGTCAGCTCAGTGAAGAAAATGAAGCTACCTGCAGAGCATCATGACAGATGGAAGATATTGCAAAGTGATGATGCATTGTTCTCATCACCAAGTTGCTGATAAAATAGATTGGCAGAGCTGATGAATAGACTTAGCAACTATTGCATAAAATTATATAAAAATAAATGATAATTGCAAAACATATATTGCTAAATTTTGAGTAGAGCTGCTTTCGATGCAAGAATTGCCGTTTACTTCTAGCTAACAATGAAAGTATTGAATAAATTCAGCAAGAAGTCTTATCAAGAGCTGGGCACAGTCGCTTTGGCCTTGAATATGATTAATTTGACACTGCATTCTATTATCTGGTATATAAAGAGCGGGCCTATTATTAAGGTCTCTCAAAACTAGCCAATTCCAAACATTGGTCTTGAAAATCAACTTTGCTATAAAATACTTTCCTTAACTGGAATTTTCGTTGCCTTAATTTTCCTAATTTTAGTGCTTGTCTATGTCCCTATGAAATGGAAAGATGCTCCAAATTCACATGCAGTGATGGAGTGAAAGCATGATTTACATCAATTTCAAGCTGATTGATAAGCATGCTGAGAAAATACCGGTAAAGAGTGCCATCGATAACAAGCTTAGTCTGCACCATAGATGAAAGTGAACCATAGTAACTTTGGAATTACCACTAACTTTCGCTGACACTGAGCAAATAATCCTGATTCAAAATTTCTGCTATTAAAGCTAAATGGCGTAAAAATACATTATGTGAACTTTAAGGCCGATCTCCACTAAACGATTTCAACGACGATCTTCATAAAAATCGTCTGAAAAATCTGACGATGACACATGCGCTGTAGTGAACGTAATCGTTCATAAGATTTTCAGTGAGATCGTCAACCCATGACGAAAGTTCAACTGGTTTCAACTCTTTGTCAAGCACTTGATCGCATTCCTGATGATTCTGGTTTCTACTGCGCATGTGTCGTCATGAAGTTTTCAGTCGAACGTCACAAAAATCGTCTCGTGGAGATTGGCCGTTGTTGCTGTCGCACATGAATTGTTAGCGTCATTTCCACGGTAATATTCTATCTGAACCGAGACTCTTTATGGAAGGCACACATTGCAAAGTGATGAATGGCATGGCTGGGAAATGCATGACTTTTACAAATCAGTAAACAGATAAAAAACTATTTGTCCAAAATTCGTCGATCTTTGCTGCTTATGAATTATATTCCTATCGATAGCAATATGAACGTACCTGAAGAGTCAGGAAAGCAACGAAGCTGCTACATATTAAATATAAAGTTTAGCAAAAGAAGCAAATTGCCATACTCTCTTTTGCTATTACATAAACAGAATATGCTATTTATCACCTGATACTTATATCATGTAAGTTCATCTTAAAAAGCAATGGACATCATAGTTTTCTCGAATCAAAGGAGGCTGTAAGAGATCCCTTTATTGCATTACAGCAATGTAGCAACACCTCTAAATTTTGCCAGGCAGCTGTGATCACTAAGTCTCTTGATTTGCCTAGCTCTAATTTGCCCAGTAAAAATCTCAGAGCCAAGGGATCGTCGTAGTTCATTAAAATTGCATGGTGCATTTCCTCAATCATATTCACTTTCCAGGATTATTTTATAGTCCATGAAATGCAGTGGAACGAGAAAGTACTTAAAAGGGCTCAATCCAATGATATCTGTGCTACATTTCTATCTTTTTTGGCTTAATTAATTGCCATTGAGGAATTGGTATCCAGCTATATGAGTTCCTAATCCTTCATAGTCTTTCAACACAAACACAGTTCCTTTATTCTAATCCCATAAAACATAAATTACTTATAGGAGACTTCTAGGATTACTTCTTAAACATACTGAGTCCAAGACTTCAAACTGTACTTGCAATGAACCTTAATCTTTACTCACGCGCGGTAACCTTGCTTTGCTGCTCTACACTACACATTTTCAAAATACCATAACTTCCATTTCTTCCTAAGTCATCATTCTCATAAAGCATGTTACTTCTTTGTACCATTGTCACCCAGTCGTATATTCACAAAATTTAGAAACTGTAACTCAAAAGTTTAGAACAAACATAGTGTTTCACAGTTTTTTCTATAAGCAACTAGTCAACATAAAGTCATCAGCATTTGTTTCAGTAAGCATGATAGCTTTGAAGACCAAGTATTTTATTAAGCATGAAAGCATCAAACAGCATTACTCTGGACAAAACCTCTGTGTCGACATCTTCCTCAGAGATCTTCACATCAGCTTGAGAAGTACCAGTCATTTTGGTATTGTTTTCCAGACGTCAGTAACTGTACTCTGTCTTTTTGTGGCATATTTTAACTCTGAAATGTAGTATAACTTAGCTAAGACATGCGGTATAAATTATACTGTGTAACAAGTACCTTCTTACTGCTAAATTTTGAATTTTCAGCGAAATTACAGCTAAAAAGTATTGTCAGTCAATGCTGATAGCAATCGGCAAATTCTTTTTTTCATTGCGGTATTACTACATTCCACATTCTAACACAATCTTTTTCTTTTCAGAATATTTAATTTTTTGCTGAGCCTCCATGTTCTTACATTTCTTAAGTAGCAAGGGTGTAACTTTGCCTAAAAATCAATAGAAGTCTTCAAAGCTTTCTTGTTTCCTTACTTTATCATAGAACACAACAAGAGCGGACCAGAACAATAACACAGTAACACTGTCTAAACTGTGCAAAAATTAATCAAAAAGCAGCATTATAATAACTGGAATGCGCAAAAACGATTTAAGTTATGATGAAGCTTGAGCCTTGCAGTGATTTTAAGTTATTCTTTAATTCAACAACTCTGAGCCTTACCTTTGTTAAAAACTACCTTCATAAAATAATGTGCTTTGTAATAGGACGAAGTTAATTGACTCAAATGGGAAAACAAACCAATCATGCTTCATGATTGCATGATTCAAAACACTTTTAAACCTCAAATATTAGGTTGCTGAAATAAAATTTTGAGAATCAAATGCTTTCAACAGCATAATGTGTAGCGTAGCGTCACCGTTTATTTGACAAGGTAACATTGCTGTGTAAGCCAAACATCTCAGTAAGTGAAATGTTACAATTGCTGTGTAAGCCAAACATCTCAGTAAGTGAAATGTTACAACGGTGAAGGCTAAAATTTATTGGAAGAATGAGGTGTTATACCACGTTACCTCTCCACTACACCTCTGTTATCACCCTCTTTTTTGCCTTTTATAAGAGTCAATCAAAAATTTATTGTTGCTGAACAATTCATCATGGAAATTTTCATTGGTGCACAGCAAAGGAGCATCATTACCAGGGGAATCATGAGCGTGCTACATCGTCAGTAGTATTGCCAGAGCAAGTTGCAGGGAAATTATGGTGGCTATACACAAGAAAGCTCAGTTTGAATTTTGATAACGAGCCTCAACAGGAATGGGGGTACATGTATAGTAATGGGGAATGATGAGAAAGTTAGTGGGGAAATTTAATGCCCCGGTAGGGAATTTTTACACTACTTTGTATGCTAAAAGATCCCCTTCGATAGGTCAGCAGAAGTGAAGAAATGGTAAGGCCTAGCAGATATCAATTATTGGTACCCATGTTCACCTCTTACAAATAGGCAGCAGAAGCCAAATGACCTATCGTATGAGTAAACAAAGAGAGGATATTCCTCGATTTCTCGATTCCTCGAGGTGTGAAATACTGCCTGAGATTTGCAAGGTCTGTTTAAGATAATTTTCAATCCTTAAGTATTTTACGCAATGAATTTGTTCAATATAAAAGGTCAGTGAAGATACTGTTTTGCTTTAAGTATAAATTGAAGTTATCTCTCTTTGGTGAATTACCTATATCTCATGTCAAATGAGTACACGACTTCTTGCGTGTAAGATGGATTACTACCTATTGCATTCTGGGAAATCAAAACATTTTGCGACTTAGTACTGGTAGGGCTGTGTGAAACGACATTTACTAAAGGCAATCAGATCAAAACAATCATGTAGAGTGTACTCTTTCTTCAAGATTTTTCATTCACGATGATTTTCAAATTACTTATATGGAGAAAACATGAACTTTTTCAAGTGAATGAATAGTTATACTAATAAAAACCACCTGCTTGAATCAAGAAATCCAATCATTTGCCACTTACTACTATTGCACTACCGGGGGTTCAGTCTGTGATAGCAAACATAACATACTAATATAAATGCTTGACGTAAAAATATGTGTATAATTTCCAAAAGAATCCCAACCTCAGAAGAGACCGGCAGTCAATGGACAATAACCGATAATGTCAAGTTTAATAACGGTTTGGTTTTGTGCAGGAAAACCTGCCACAATGACGTTCTTCATTTCCCAAATGAATCGAAAGGAGATAAGACTAAGCTCTAATAAACATCTCGAACTGTTTGGTATGTCAAAAACTCAGAAATGGAATACATAGATGGGCATATCACTCAGGAAAATCTTAAACGTTTTTGCAAAATCCTCACAAAAGTTGCAAAACATACATAGATCAATAATAGAACAAGGACAAAAGCAACAAGAAGACAAAAAATAATGAAAAACGAATGTCAACTTGTGCATTGCATCGAATAAGACATGACGTATAAAGCTTTTCATCAAATTGGAGATATGACAGCCTATTAAAGGGCCTAGTTGGCACCAATTTCATTACTGCTAACCCTCAAAGTGACAGGTGCTGAAGAATCTAAGAAACAATACTGTTCACGATTATATATTTTAGAAATAACTACAATATAATGCTTCATGATACTCTAGTAATAAAACAAGTCCATTTTATCAACGCATATCTCTTTGCTCTTCTTTTCTCTTGACTGATTTTTGCTAAGTTGAACAAGGGATAAGGGGAAAATGTAAAACGAGGCTCTTTCATGGCTTCCACTCATGGAAAGTGATGGCGGGCCTATATGAGCCGCTCAAGTTGGCCCCTCAAGCTTTTGCGACCGATCACCAGGCTCACACCACAATTTCTGATTGCACATGTGCACAATAGTTACAAGAGTTGATGGTCTAGGATGGATCGTTTTCAATCTGCAAAGACTTAAATCAGCAAGATCAAAAAATTCTTCAGTTGTTGTTGTCAACTATTGCAATAATCAACCGAAAAGAAAAACTTTTAATTAATTTTTGTAAAGAAAACTGGCCCTAGCCCTTCAACCAAACTTTCTGACTGCACATTTCAAGGTATGGCCAAGATAATGGTGCAGGTGAGCTACCTAGGATGCATTGGCCGAAACTAATTTAACAGTCCTACTTATTGTATGTAGCACAATCAAATTGTTTTAAATGAAACAAAATGGTATTTGTTTATTGCACTTTAAATTAGTGTTCATTTCAAATTTCCGTCAGAAAACTCACCTATGAAGAGCAGGACCATCCCTCGGCTTGTCGTTGTAGTACCACAGGCCCTGTTATTCAGTCGGTAATCAAATGCTCCTAATTTTACCCAAGGTGTATAATTTTTTGCTCTTTCATAAACCCAAAGCAGTCTTTGCTAGAAGAAATTCCCACCTGGCCTCTTAGCGAAAAAAATAAATCTTAAATAAAACATGCCATGCTTCGCTTATTTGATGTCTGATGTCTGTTCATAAAATTGAATTTTTGTCATAGGAATATTTAGGCCTACTTTCCCCAGAGCTAGCAACAAATTTGAACATCAACTGTCACAACTAGCAACGAGTTTGAGTTTTATAAGGCCTACCATGACTGGATCAATCAACAAGTACATACAGAAATGAAGATACATTGTAGAAAAATCACAATAATGTTAGGAATGTCAATAAGCAGCGAGTCTTGTACATTTTAAAAATATATATACTGCGCAACTGTCGTGTGCATTTGTTCCCACCTTTCGCACAGCAATGTACTGTGCCTCCTCTTCATATTATATATTTCCCACTTTTGCCAAGTTGCAGGAGTCTTTGTTACATGTAACATTTTAACAGTATGCCGCTGAAACAAACGGTATGATATTATAACCATGAGAAGTTTTCTTTCTTTGAAAAGTATGTTCCCTATTTAAGCTCCTCCAACTTCTTACTCAAAAATTCTTCCTTTTGCAAAAAACTGCAGCAACATTACTTACAAACTTTTTGGCTAAATACAGCAGTAGACATGATAGGAAGATATCTGAATCAACCTAAATTGCTAGAAAAGTTACCAGCAAGACCATGTTCTATGTCAGTATTGAATTGCATTAATGGATATTCATCAGCGCCTCACTACAATTTCATCTACCATTGAATTGCATTGATAATATTTTACGTTGAGAGTCTACTGCACAACGATTACGTAGATAAACTTAATGCTTAGGTCCGAAACTCGCCAATAGCTGGAAAATGAGCGAAGCCTAATTAAGGTAGGAACAGAAATGTAATGCGTGTTTAAATTTATGAGTGAGGTAATTGACGGGAGGTGAGGGACAATCAAATCTATGAGATGTTGGTATTTACTGATAATTAATATTGTACGATCATTGGCATAAAGAAGTGATATGTTTAAAAGAAGATGCTTCAACCAAACCAGAAGAACAATGCTGAAGGATGAAATTGAATTGACTGTTTTTGTATTAAAGACGATCGCCATCATAAAAAGCAAAACAACCAATAGTCGCTATAACGCTTTACTTAGTTAATGTAGAAACAATTAGGTGCTTCAAGACGACGAACCACGATAATACATTCATCATTAGGCATACAACATACAACCACCTGCGCCATAATTTATCTCTTGTTCATGCGATTCATTCAGCATTTAACTTACAATAGGCTGAAGACAATCTATAGACAAAGGCATGCCGACCACATTCTCGTTGAAATGTAACGGAATTGCTACTCATAGTGGTTCCGTCCTATTCATAGAATACTTGCAACGACATCATGGACAGAAGTCCTAAATTTTAGCTACTATCTGCATTTTATGATTGCATTCATTGTAAGGATATTACGAATTATTGAAAATGACTTCTGAAAGTGACTGAAAAGAGTAACTTGTTGCCTAAAATCTGTTGGGACTATTCTTGCACCACAAGATAAGCTATCGCAAGTCTAAAAAAGCTCTATTAGCATTACTTTGGCTCTTGCATCTGAATTATATATACCGTATTTCCTCCAAAAAACGCTGCTGCGTTCTTTAAGACACCAAACCTTATGATATGGCCTTCACTGGAGGATGGCGTCAAACAGAGGCCGAGTTCAGTGCAAACTATAAAATGAAACTTGACGTTTTTTCTTTTCTCAAATAAGTGTAAGCAAGACTTTGTGATAATATTTTGAAGTTCAAAAAATATATGTTCACCGTATGAACAGTATCAAAGAATTTCAGCCTTCATAGCTTTTGCAAACATCAGATCAAACATTTTTGGAAAGTATTATCAGAAAGTTGATTTTCACGTACAGTCGATGCCGGTTATAGTCACTTCTCTTATAGTCTCCTTTCGGATATAGTCACATTTTCCAAATCTCATTCTGGTCAAATTCTTATAAATGCATTCCACTTATAGTAAATTCGCTTTTTGTCACACTCCGCTTAAAGTCTTTACTTACCTTTTTCTTTCCAAGCAGTAAAACATCCTTTTACAGTTACAGTTGAGGACAAAATTGATGAAGTGTTGTAATAGCATCCTTAGAAAAGATTTGCCTTACTTCATTTTTTCTTTTCTGCGTGGACTTCTCATTGATACAGTTAAAGTTAATATGAATTCATTAGCCTCCACAATTGAAATTACTTTTGCCTCCTGATAGCAGTTTTCATCTGTTCTCCCTATTCTTCTAAACACATTTGCCTATTTTTTCGCAGCTGGCTGCTAGATGATGAATGCTATTATGTACAAGTTTTACTACTCGTAGCCTAGTATCATTCAAATTAAGCAAAGTATCGTATTCTATATTTCATTAACAGAGCAATATCTAATTCTAGATATTTTTCCAAATTTTTATTGCTCAGTTCTTTCCTGCTAGAAAGTCTCACACACAAAGTTTTGGATATAATCATCGCATTTATTGGTCAATGTTGAGCTTCTGATTACAAATTATCTGGAAACAGTTTCTGTACCAATACAACATTAGTACAAAAGTTTTCTACTGTCTACATATAAATTATAGGCAACCCCACTTAAAGTCACACTCTGCTTACAATCACACGTTCCCTTAAAAATTTGGTGTTTCTATAACCGGAGTCGATAGTATTTCTATTGACTGCTTCAGCAGAGCAGCACAAGCCACAAAAGACGAAGTATTTTTGAAACAACGGATTTGCCCATTCTCTGTTTCAACCTTAGCTACTGTATGTTTAGACCACACGCTTTGTGAGATTCGATGGATGACTCTATGCTCTACCGATTTCATGCTTGTATAATCCAATGTATAATTTTTTCTAGGAGGGGGATTTTTGATTCCCCCTTTTGTAAACAGTTGTCGTCTTTACTACGCTATATTAAATTTCATTTATTTAAAAATGGAAGCCCATTCAGCCATGCTGATTTATAAGGGACGGCTGCAAAGTCAGGAGGGGGCATAGGGTACATTGCCCACCAAACTAAAGGATCTTGCCCGTCCTTGCCCACCCACAACTTTTAATCTTGATCATTTGAAATCTTGTCATTGTCTCTTCTATATAATTTTCAAAGATCATAGATTGAAGTCCTATTGGTAGTTTGATGATCTTTCCAAAAGGGCTTTTTCCTGCATTTTAGGTAATGTATTTGCAAAAATTGTTTCTGGGGGTGAGTCCCCAGAGCCCCTTTGCAGCCTCTCTGGCACTACAAAAGGCACTGGTCAAATTATGGCCTATGTAAAGAGTGTCGTGATCGAAAACTTTCTGATCGGAGCTTCCAAACTCCCCACATTCCTTATATAATAAGCTCCTTCTTTACATTTAGGTGTGGCTAGTACATCCATCCGGCTTTATTGCCCCCTACCTGTTGAAAGCTGGCTTTGTGACTGCCAAGGGACCTCCTATTATCTTTAGTCATTGAAGAATTCGTAAATGGCCAGCCAGCACTGCTATTGTAAATAATGCTTTTTTATGTTTGGTTGTTCTTGCAAAGTAGCGCTTATTATAGGGTGGCGTTATTTAGGAGGCAGCGTTTTTTACAAATGCTTGGCCAGAAGAACGGCACTTTTTGGAGTACGACGTTTATCAGACGGCCGTGTGTATTAGAGGAAATGCGGTAGTCATGCTCAGAAAGTTAATATCATGCATCTTACTCAGGACTTCAATTTAAGAAAACTTGGCTAGTGGGGCAAAACATGAGAAGGGGCCTATGCTCGTACAGATAGCAAATGGATATGCCGAAACTTGATACCAGTACACAAAAGATTACATTCCAATGTATACCTTCCATAGTTGAGACGGGGGGAATGGGGTCTGGGGGCTTGCCCCAGGAAAAAGTTTCAGATTACACTGTCCGATACGTAGGAAAATGCTAAAACTTCATAAGACTGCTAATAGAAAACCTGAAAACACTTCAAGGGGGCTTACAACTCTTTTTCTAAGAGACTTATGGTCTGGCTCTTTGCTACGATATCGGATGAGCAAATTTATAGTAATTTTCAATTTCTGGAGGAAACTGCTCCAAACCGTTTAAACATTATTTGACGAACTCTACCGGCAATGCCTGCATATTATACAAAAGAGGAGCCTCAACTAGTGGGGTAAATTATTGATATATTTGCTTACTGGTGGGGCAAGAAAAGGACCTACTGGGGTTACAATGTTAAAAGAGGCCCTGATCTTGCTAGGGCCATAAAAAGGTTGATAATGCCAGTCATAAATATTAGCTGAGGTACCAATTGTTAGAAATTAAAAATACTCTTTTAGTATACCATATGTCCCAATACTCTTTTTATATACCATATACCACAATGCCCTTTTTGGTATGCCATATACCGCAATACCCTTTTTGGTATGCCATATACCGCAATACCCTTTTTGTATGCCCTTTACCGCAATACCCCTTCTTGGTATGCCATATACCGTCCTAGCATGTGCCAAATTACCCAACTTTTCGTAGCTATCATTGAACTGAGGCTGCATTTGTAAACTTACTTTATGCCAATTTACATTTGGCAATGAAAATAGTAGCATTCTTGATAAAAGCCAAAGTAATGTTGAACTATAAATAGCTTCACTCCAGAAATATTCTCTGAACACTACCAAGCAAATCTACACAATTGATAAAGAAGTCAATTTCAGTAAGAACAATCAAAAGCATTATACATCAATGGAAAGATAATCTGAATATAATTTCATACAGCAGTCATGTCCAGAAGCACACCGTTAAATTAATTTGATAATCACGATAAACTGCCTCAATGGCCAAGAAAGATTGCAGCTTTGGAAGATAGTTGCAATCCTGCACCAGTGAGGGACGTAGCGACAATGCTTAATAACTCTTGGTGGGAGATATCAGAAGATATTTCTATGAGTTAATAGTTTGTGGTTTCAACTTAACATTCTCTTTTTGATGAATAATCCGAGTTCCTATATTTGTAAAAATACTGTGGGGTTTCTCCATGGCCCGTCCATTTGCTCGTGATTGTGTGAAGACGAATCTGGATATATTACAATATAAAACATTTTGAACGTAACACATCTTTGAACCCCTTCTAATGTTGACCACTGAATGACCGTCCATAAGATTTAGCTAATCAAGGTAACGGTTTGAATATTGCCTTTAAATTGAATTCAAATTGACATAAAGCTTTTGCAATTTGCCCTTACTTAATTCTCAATTTGAAGCATTGGTAATAACGCTGAATGAATCAGCCTTTAATCAATTCAAATATTAAAACATAAGTTTATTGTATAAGCGAGCAAACCACAAGAATCTATAAATGAAGATTACATTTAGCAACTGTTGTGTTAATAGCGATGATGCTGATGACGTTCATACTGATGATCATGATCATGATGATGACAGTGATGTTGCCGATGATGGTGCCGATTGTGGTACTGATGATGGCGCCGATGAAGGTGACAATGATGCTGCCGCTGACAGTGCTGATGCTGATGCCAGTGGTGGTGCTGATGATGACGCCGATCATGGTGCCAGTGATGGTGATAATAATAGTGCTGATAATGTTTCCAGTGATAGTGCCACTAATAATGCAAATGATGGTATTGATGGTGGTGCAGATGATGGTGATGATGTTGGTGTCGGTTATGGCGACGGTAATAGTACCGATGACGATGGCGATGATGGTGTCAATGATTGCGCTGATTATGCTGCTGGTGTTAGTAATGACAATGATATCGTAGAAGGAGCAAAGTGTTGGAAAGTCAGCTCTCGGTCATTGCAAACATTTTAAAATGACATATAAAAGATTGAGATGCTATGGAATGGCTACAAAAAGTCACAAAAAAGTGCTTCGAATGTCCTCCATTTCTCGGCCATTGTAGGTGATGTCCTTTTTCCTCTTGCTGGCCAGCCTTACTTCACTATCACTCTGGCGTTCCTGGATTAAATCTTATCTTTGTAGACAGTTGCGAACGAATTTTACGACACCTATGGATGCAGCCAGAATTGAGAGAAACAGAATCCAGAAAAGTTACGACTCCACGGTTGTGAGCCGAGGAGGGTTTTTATGCTCATGCCAGTTTTCAGGAAAGATCTATGATTTCATAGAAATTCTGACTCAAGGAGAGTTCTGTTGTATGCAAATAAGGTGATATGGCATGGGAAAAATGAGGATTGAAGCGGGAAGCTTTATCTTCTGTTGGTGTAGTGAGGAAGGTTTTTCATAAGGAAGTAACCACCCGAGGAAGGTTTTACTTTATTCTGAACTCTGGAGAGAGGCAACCCTCTCTTACCTACAGTTTCGCATGGGAGCACTGGTTGATAATAATAATAATGATGAGACTCATGATGATGATGCTGATGATGGTGATGTTGATGATGCTGATGATGATGATGCTAATGATGATGTTGATGCTGAATGACCCTCGGGTCATTCCATTTGAAATCAACAGCAAAAATTGGGTTTGATAGCCCTACCTCTCAGATTTGGCTGAAAATAATAATAATTATGATGATGCTGATGATGATGAGGATAATGATATGAATGTGATGATGCTGATTATGATGATGATGGTAATGACGATAAGTATGATGATGCTGCTGATGATGATGATAATGGTGATGATTATAGTCATGATCGTGATGCTGATGCTGATGGTGATAATAATGATGATTATCATGATGATAATGTTGATTATAACGCTGATGATATTGCTCATGATTTTCGGTTTTACAACAGAAACATTGCAGTGTTAATGCTTGGGGACGGAAAAGTAATAAACTTGCTCATGAAGCTTCAGGGGGATTTTTTTCTTTCTGTAGAAGTATAAATGATTGCAATCTAAATAAACGGTCTAAGAATTCAATTGTCTTAAATGTTAAGTTTAATAAGCAGTATTTTACTACACACGTGACCCTTTCATCATTTTTACGTAAACAAACTCCTTTTTTACATGAATATCTAGGCTAAAAAGTGCTTAAATTTAAGAACAACTTATGATCATTCAAAACTCATTCTTCATTTTGACTTAAAGTTTTGGTGTATTCCAGTTTCACCGCTGATTTTAGATTACCTCCTGCATTATCGATACAATATTTTTTGAACAATGTTGAGCATTCTGTCCTACTCTTGCTTTATTTTATGAAGAAACAAAACATCATCAAAGTTTTGAATGCATTCCTGTATTTTTAGGCAAAGTTACACCTTTTGTAATAAAAAATTATTTAAACATATTTATAGTCTCAACATCTGACAAATTTAAGGATGTTGAGGCACGGTGCAAGTTAGATATTCATATAAAAAAGAGTGTAGTGAATTTAGACCGCTGGATTCTATCTCAAAAGTTCCTGTAAGTCAGCCATTCCTTTTGATCACACAAGATGTTTTCAATAGATCGCTAGATCCTTAACTATGGTTTTTTGTTGACCAATATTTTTACAACATGAAACAGAATTTTCCCACCGAAAACTCAAGCTTTTATCCAAGATAGTACCTCGGCATTGGAGCGTGGGAAGCGGGTTGTTTCATTTCTTTTCCTCAATTCATTGACGGTAATTGTGGCTTTCACTTGGCTTGCGAATTCAAGGGGCCTATTTCAAGAATGTTAAGCCCATTAAGATTCACGGAGGGCCTCTTTCTATTAATCAATGTTTATAATCAAAAATTAAAGTCTCATTGGACGGATGACGTATCAAATACTTTAATTTAAGGAAGCCTAGGTCATGCAGTAAGGGTCATATCCTAACCCATTAATCCGGCTAAGGTAGATAAACATGTCTATTCAGTAAGAGAATACAAGATTCTCTTCCATGACAACTCTGAAACGAAGAGGATTTGGATAAATATCGACTTTGTGAAGGACAGCCCATTAATCGCCAATGTTTGTTTTGTTTTGATATTTAAGAGAATTGAAATTCCTCATTGGAAAATAGAAAGCTCTCAATAAGTATGGCGAATGTTCTTCTTCTCACAATTTCATTTACTTTTTGGCAATACAATGCTCAATAGTGCAAATCGGTTGACAAAGTTGAATATCTGCGACTTCTGTGATTTCAATATACGCGCGACTCAATACATGTGACACAAATCACGTGATGCAATGCACTCCGAATTTCAAGTTTATTTATGACAAGTATATCTAAATACAAATATAAAACAAAATGAGGTTACATACATTAAATAGAAGACTAAACAAATGAAATTACTAATATTATTAGAAGCACTACAAGAATTCAACTGCACCATACACAAACTAACATAAGCAGTACGTACAAAACATTGAGAGAATGATGAGTTTTGGGTGCAATCATGCCCAGTAGGACAGCCCTGAGCATGGATCCCCAAAACAATCCCACCAGACACCAGACTTCACCTAAAACCACATGCAGTTAGATATATATGTCAAAAGGGAGCTCTCTAATAGGTAAACCAATCGAGACAGCCTCACCCCAAATAAAAGATTAACTTAACAACAACACAAAGCCAGCAGATGCTTCCAGAAATGAAATAAGAAATGGATTTCCATTATATATGTAAAAAAATCACAGCCCATATCCATTGATAAGGAACTCTCTCGATTTTGATTTGAAAATACTAAATGAGCTTGACATTTTAATGAAAGTAGTTATGTTGTTCAAGAGTTTCGCACAAAAATATTTTATAGATCTGATGGCATAGAGAAATGTATTTTGAATGAATGGAAAAATGTCACCCCTAACTGCCCGGCGGGTTTCATGAATGTGTACAGTACTACTAAGCTGAAAGTAATAGTGAAAGTGAGAAGACAAGGGAAGACAAGAGATTATTAAGATTGCATTGGCATCTCGCACTGGCTTCCAATTTCCACTTCCACTAAAAGAGCTAACTAGATGAACTAGAAGATGTAACTGGAGATGCACTCTTATCTTACAAGCAAATATGAAAATCAACTAATTTTTAAATGCCAATGAAAAGTGGCTCTGGCATGAGAAAGACCGGGGGCATGTGCCTTTGAATCTATGAAGATGATCAATGTTAATTTCATTCAGCACAATATTCAAAATGATCAAAAATGGAACTTAGACTGTTAGATAGCATTTTGACATTGCAAATTTAGAACTCAGAATACATCTAAGCCCATGTATTCAACATATTCTAATTGCAAATGATGGATAGCAACAAATCTTAAAGTCTTGATAGAAGCTCTCCCTCTTAGGACTGATGTACGCAAGAGCCCTTTGAATTAATACATTTGTATTTCAAAGGTGAATGTTTTACCTTTGGTTGTGCAACATTTTGTCAAAAGCTGTAATTACCCCAATGTCTAGGCAAGCAAATTTTTTTTCGTTTGCTTATTCTCTTCAAACTTGATGTACAACTTTTAATGGTAAGAACAATAAATTTTCTGAAAATATGTAGTACTGGACCAGTCGATTCAAATCATGAAAATGGAGTTGAACTTTTTGGAAGGAGCAACCAGTAATCATCTGCTTCCGTCTCATTCCATGCCACTACCAAAATCTGCAGTATATTGTAAATCAAATTTCTTTTTTCCGCATCAATTACGATTAGAAACAATTTTACCATATGTACACACTTCTGCATAGTTTCATACACTACCTTATATTTCCATACACTACCTTATATTTTCATACACTTCCGTACAATTCCGTAAACTTCTGTGTTGCTTTACGCACTTTCACCTAGTTTTCTCACTTTTCCTCTACACCCACTCATGCAATTTGGTTCTAAGGATATATCTTTTATATGCTCTATCGTATTACTAGCTCTCCACAATCTGTAAATGTTAGATAAGCCCATTTAAAGTTCAAATACACTCCTTTCCAGTGATAACAAAAGCAGTAATTGTATATTTCCCTTCTTCTCTATTTTTGGCATCTTCCGCCGTTTGAGTACATGCAGCTATAATTATCAGGTACCGATTACTGTCTAACAGACAGGTGTGGACACGAAATTATTACTCATGGCTAACTACTTATTGAGATGTGAAATGAAAAACCTCAGCTCTCCTTCTCAACCTGTCCAGACATTCATAACAGAATAAGAGAATTCAAAGTTTGTCGTGCAAGCGTGAACTTTATTGCAGAAAAACATACACATTCGTTGAAAAGACATCAATGGATAATATCACAGGGTCATTCTCATAGGGACCGAAGGGTACAGGGACAGTTTTCTCACTTTACTCCATGTACAGTTCCTTAGATTTAAGCAGAAACTTCCTTAGATGCCCTAAAAGTGATAAGTGTAAATTCCCACGTCTGTTCCTGGTGCTCAAACAAAATGTAGAGCCATCCAAGTTCCATTTTAATGTTATTAAAACTGTTGTTTTGCACGCAAAAATTTGATAATGGCAAGTAATATATGAATATCTTTGCCCACAATGAGGTTTTATGATCAAAACTTTTGTCCTGACTCATAATTAGAAGACTTTCTGAAAATTCTGTAAAATTCCTCAAAATTTTCTTAGATCCTAAATTCCTTATAATGTCTATAGATAATACCTATAAATATAATGCTTTTAATTCCTTATGGAACTTTGTGGTGCTTTTATTCTCTCTAAAGATTCTCATGCGCCTTTCCGTTGTGCTCTTTTATGATCCACCCTGTGCTTCCTTTCATGTCAGTTTTCTCTGTTCTCACGTGCTTTCAGGTCCATGTTATGATATTTATCATACCTCATAATATCCTCATACGGAAGACGATCCAAGCATGAGTCGAAACGTTTAGGTCACACCGTTCAAGTAGTTGGTTAAATTAGAACAGTTATTTTTGTCATAGCATAGTCGTAGCATCGTATCAGTCGTCAGTATGCTAAATTCAAGAAATATGTGGGCTATTTTATGTCGTTGTTCTTATTCTAAAATCCCTATAACAATCTTTGGACAGACGAAAAGCTCCATCGTTTAAGGAAGTTTTCTGAGAAGCGGGAAGACTCTACAAAGGGAAAGTGCTTTTCCTGCTATCTGGTAAGGTACTCCTGCTTTTGCTTGTTACAGTGCTCCTGTATACATGTATCCCTACATTTTTTACGTCCCTACCCAGAATTGTTTCATCATGCTCTTAAATCCCAAAAAATTGCACTACATAGTTTGAATTGCCTATTGTCAGAGTGGAAAGCTGCTTCATTTGCAAGGTAACTATGTTCTATTAATTTTCAAAATTCTAAAACAGCAACTATGGAACAAGAAAGTTTGAGTATAAATGATAAAACATCTCTTGCCCATTTTTGTAAGGTCGCAGTATTGGCTACTACGATTTAATGTGAAATTTGGATTTGTAAACGCTCTTGGATTTTTCTTTTCAAGGAGCTCTTGGATTTTTCTTTTCAAGGAGCAACGGAAATGGATTAAGATTTAGTAATTACTTCCAGTCTGAGAGCAAAAATTTACAAACATTGCTAAACGTAAATTTCATAATGATTCTGTTATATGATTATCGGGGCACTCAGCTAGCTGTTCGGAATCCATCACAAATTCTAGCTGAAAATTTGATGTTTCATGATAAGAGGTGCTGCATTGTTAGTCATTTATCACACCTGTATACCTACACTGGCAAAGAAGATCCTATTTTAGATAAGAAGGAAAGACTTCAATAATTGCACGACAATATTCCGACATTAAACAATGCGCTGAAAACTCAATGTTCTTAGAACAATTCTATTAGCTGCATAAGTCGATAAAATGGCAGAAATTTAGTGAAACAGTTGTGCTTTTTTGTTATCTATAATTTAGTTTGCTTAATGTTCTTAAACGTGACAGCTGCATGGAAAATTTTGGCTTATCTGCTAGAGCCTCTATTTGTGAATATGCATTGTCAACATTCGAGCATTAGACAAAATTCTGAAATCAAGCCATAACCAAATTGCAAGGCCTCAAACGTGTACATGACTACAATCGAGTTATAATCAGACAACACTTTTCAATATGATTAGTAGAATAATATCTATAAGAAATGAATCTCCTTATGTTAAGAAATAAATTGATTTATGGAATTAAATCGTTTGATAAGCATCGGAGTATACTTTTAGCATAATACCCCGAATGTCGGGGTTTTCTACAGCACTTTCATAGCCATTACAAAAGTTAAATGCTGCTAATAGAATCCGTTGAATGATTAATAGGGTGTTGAACCAGGGTGCAAATACGTCTGCAAATTATGCTAGTGAATATTTTAAAGCTATATTTCTTCCCGTAAAGTAATAAAAGTATAGCTATATTTGAAAGAAAATAATAAAGAAAAGCACGATATCCTATTACCATTAAACCACCATAAATAGTAAGCAATGTTGAAGAATGAGGGGTATATAATGCGTGATGATTGCAACCTACACGTCTTTTTTATTTCAGTGCAGCACCATCACGTGCTCAATACTATCAAGAGTTGACTCAAAGATTCATTATGAACAATATATGCATAGTCATAAGTATAATAGAATCCAAAAATTAACACAGCCCACCATTGGTTAGTAATATTAGTCAAGTAGAAAAGCCTTTTTTAAAAATGTTTAAGCTACATGATATTTTTCATCCCAAGCTTTTTCAAAGCCAATTTTTCATTTCTGTAGCATTACAAGAGCCCTAGTTAAATAAAATTGAGGAATAGAAGGGCGGAAGTGAATATTATGGTTACTGTGTGTGCTATATGCTCAATGGAAATTGTAGGTGATATGGTAAACCTACTGTCGTTTTACATTCAAATGACTTTAGTGGACGCCATCATCTTCAATTGTTCAGCGCTGAATATAGATGGATGCAGCATAATTTAAAAGAAACAATTTAATTTACTGAAATCTATTAATCTAATAGGATATTTGAATCCTGCATATGGCTGATAAGAGAAAAGTTATCAAATATGTATCAGCTGGAATTAACTGATTTCCAGCAGTATAGAAATAAAGAAAACAAGTGAAAAATCTTTCA